>APFE030147513.1:251568-273780 GCA_000404065.3 Pinus taeda
GAAAGTTATTCCAAGTGGGTGCGGCTGAAAATAGTGAGCGTGTACTTTCATCCTTCTGCTCGCAGTAGGTTTCCCACCAGTCCTTGACGTGGGGGGCTGCTTTGAGAAGAGCGAAAACAATCTTTTCCCGACTTGAAAATTCATGAACAGAGAAATACCCCTCTAGCAGATTTAACCATTTATCTACGGCATCTGCGTCTATTTTACCCTCGAAGATGGGGATTTCAAAATTAACTTGTACCTTAAAGGGCGTGGCGTTTCCCGAGTCGCTGCTGGAAGCCGATGCGTCACCTCTAGGTAGCCGCTGAAGGATCTGCGCGAAGTTATCCATCATCGCATTCCTTTGCCGCTCGGGCGCTTCTTCGAGCAAGATTTTGATAGGACCTCCTGCCCCCTCGTCTTTCTTCTCATCTGCCATGGGAGGCCGTCGGGATTTTCGAGGCTGGTCTTGCAACGGTTCGACCAGTTCAAGCCCTAACTCCTTATATTCTTACATCGTTGGGGACATGCAAAGAAAAGCCGAGAAAAGGCAGACCGCTCTGATACCACTGATCTGGATTTAAACAGGAACGCAATAGATTACAGAGATAACCATAAATACAGAGATGCGATAACCATAAATAAAGAGATGCAACGGAAATAATACTACATTTCATTAATGGAAAATACTGAAATATGCTTACAACCAGAATTGGAAATAAACCAGCTAGGACGATGGTAGCTTATCTCTGAGAAGAGATGTGCGGCTACATGTCTCTAAACTGTTCCGAACTTGTGTTACAATGAGGCTCGAAGGCCTATTTATTGTTTGAGACACAATGAAAAACCCTTCCCATTCCAAAACCTAACCCTAGGAGATGAAACGCCAAACTGTGGGCCCCGTTTGGGGGTAAGTTGGTACATCAACTTCCCGGGGTCGTAACTTAGCATATGATCTCCGTTTGACGCGTACAATAGCTCATTAGAAATATCTATTCGAGCACTATCATTGTTGGAACGAGCAACATCGGTCCATTTCATGGACCCATGTTGTCCTCAGATTCCCCCAAAAACGTCGTTTAGGGCCTCAAAACGGCTCCGGAAGTTCAGGACCCGAAAAACTGCTAAAAATGGTAAGTTGTGCCACAATTAAGGAAACTGAAAAGACTGAAAGAGACAGTTGCGGGGGTCCAAATGGGATAGGTGGGTGGCCACCAACATCCACCTGGATCACATATAGATGCAGACGCTGTAGATAGATGATTAAATCTATTGGAAGGGTATTTTTCGGTTCATGGTTTTTCCAATAGGGAAAAATTACTTTTGCACTCCTCAAAGTCGCCCCCCACGTCAAGGACTAGTGGAAAGCCTACTGTGAACAAAAGAACAAGAGGGAACCCTCACTATTTCCAGCCGCACCCACTTGGAACTCTTTCCAAGACGCCATCAAGGAGCAATATTACCCTGTCAGAAACTATGAAGATAAGTACATAAAATGGACCACACCGCGGCAGGAAAAGGACCAAGACGTGTCGAAGCTCACAAATATTTTTCACACTTTTTGCACGAATTTGGGTATCAAGGATTCTGAGCGGCATCTAGTACTCAAGTACCGCGGTTGTCTGCACAAATACATCCAAGACGAAATGGGATTCCTGGACATTTCCTCGCTTGGTGTTGCCTACCAATATACTTTCAAGATCAAGCAGAAGTTTAAACAAAAGAAGCGAGACTTTGGATCTGCAAATTCGAAGCAAGGGAAAGGTGCCTCCAAACCGCAGAATAAAGGACAAACCCAAGGCGAGGTAACCTAGGATGACCTGTCAAAGCTGCAAGCAAAGAACAACATGAAAACCAAGGACACAAGAAAGTGGTATGAGTTCCATACGAGCCCCATTCACAACACAAGTGAGTGTCGAGCCAAGCAATCACTAGTGGCCGAGCAAAGCTTCAGAGTCAAGATGCATGTTCTGACTCTAAGTCAAAACCCTACAAGGGGAATGACAAAGGGAAGTAGATTATTGATGCAGAGCCCAGCGCCACTGTTGCCACCACCAAGATCAAGAAGATTGAGCCCGAAGATCCATAGGGGACCGTCTCTTCCACTCACAAAGGTGGGTGAAGGGTTTGTTGTTGCAATTCATTGTCGATAGTGGGAGCCAAAAGAACTTCCTTTCAGTAGAGGTCGTGAAGTGGTTGAGCCTACCAACTACACCACACCCGCAGTCGTACAACATTGTGTGGCTTAACCAAGGACTAGATCTCCACGTCAACCAGGAGTGTCGCCTTCCCTACAGCATCAATCCCTTCACGGTTGAGGTATTGTGTGATGTTGCTTCTCTTGAAGTTTGTGATGTATTATTAGGCCAACCATACTTGTGGAAACATAATGTTGTGTGTGAGTCGAGGCCTCGCACTATTATTATTTCTTTGGGTAATAAGTTATACAGGATACTAGAGGTAGCCCCGCCTACTGCCATCTCTTTGATCTCTGCTAAGCAATGCAGTAAGATCATCTCCCAAACTGGAAAATTTGTTTTCTTTCTAACTCGCTCTCAAAGTAAGGGGAAAATCATGGCCACATCCATGGCCATCGGGAAGGGTTCCTCCACGTAGCAGAAGCAAGTGGATAAGGTCGTGGAAGAATACAGGGACATCTTCTCTTCACCCACAGGGGTACGCTTGCACTGTCAAGTCAAGCATTCAATCGATCTGACTCCAAGAGCACCTCTACCCAACAAGCCGATATATCTCCACTCCATTCTAGAAAATGAAGAGATCAAGCGGCAAATCCGGGAGTTGTTGCAAAAAGGTCACATCTAGCCAAGTTCCTCGCCTTGTGGGAGCCTGATTGTACTTGTACAGAAGAAGCATGGGACCTAGAGGCTCTGCATTGATTATCGAACACTAAACAAAATCATTGTTAGGAACAGGAATCAAATCCCACGAGTTGATGACCTTCTGGACCAAATCAAGGGGGCCAAGTATTTTAGCAAGATTGATATAAATTATGGTTATCACCAAGTTCCAAAAGAACTGACAGATGTATGGAAGACTGCCTATAAATCCAAGGAAGGCTTTTTTGAGTGGTTGGTTATGCCCTTCGAGTTGACAAATGCCCCTGTTATTTTTATGAGGCTAATGGACGAGATCTTGCAGCCATTCACTAACTAATTCGTGGTTGTTTATCTAGACGACATCCTCATCTTCAACAAGAGTTGGGAATAACACTTGCACCACATTCGACAAGTCTTTCAAACCCTATGGCAGCACAAACTGTGTGCCAACTTGGAGAAATGCACCTTTGGCATGAGCGAGGTCCAATATCTAGGTTACATCATAAATGACCAAGGCGTGCATGTGAATCCGACTAAGATCCAAGTCATTCAAGATTGGCTAGCCCCGACCACTCTAACAGAGCTTCACAGTTGTTTAGGCCTTGCAAATTTTTATCAAAGGTTTGTGTTGGTGTTCTCCCATATCACTTGGCCTTTGATTCAGATTACCAAGGGCGAAGCGAAAGCGAAGTTTTCCTAGTCCGAGTCCCAACAAAAAGCGTTCATTGAGTTGAAGTGTTGCCTCTGCTCTGCACTAGTACTCACATTGCTAGACCTACAACAACCATTTGAAATTGAGACAGACGCCTCCGACAATGCTCCTAGTGTAGTTCTCACTCAGCACGGGCATCCAGTGGCCTATCATAGTGAGACACTTTCTGATACAATTCGAAAGTACCCTACCCATGACAAAGAGATGTATTCCATCGTGCAAGCTTGCCGGCAATGGAAGTATTACATTCTGGGGAAGGAGACAGTCATCCACACCGAACACCAACTTCTTCAATTTATACAAACACAAGTGAAGTTTCAGAACGATCGCCATCAAAAGTGGTCTACATATTTGCAACAATTCCACTTGAACATTAAATACAAAAAGGGCAACACCAATCATGTTGCAAACTACCTCCACTGACTCCCAATTGTAGCACTGACTATTGTTCTCAACTCTTGCGACCACAAGACCTCTGGATGGCCGCAACTGTACAAAAATGATCTAGAGTTTTCCCCCACATACCAGATGCTAGTGGATGGAAAACAAGTTCCTAATTTCCACCTCTAAGACACACTATTATGCTACCTGGGCCACCTTTGTGTTCTTTCAAGCGAGCGTGCCAAGCTGATTTGGGAGGCACACTACATTCAGGCTACAAGACACTTTGGTGTGGAAAAAACTGTGGTCGTACTACAAAAGTACTTTTATTGGCCAAACCTCCGATAGGATGTTGGAAAATACATCAGATCCTGCACTGTCTGCACCATTGCCAAGCCAACCATCAAGAAGCAAGGCCTGTACACTCCTCTACCTACTCCCAGCTAGCCTTGGGAATGCATCTCCATGGACTATCTATCTAGACTCCCTTCTACCAAGCATGGTAATGACAGTTTATTTGTGGTCATGGGAAGATTTTCTAAGATGGCTATATTGGTGACCTGTAAGAAGAGTATCACAGTAGAGGATACTGCCAAACTCTTTGTGGGTACATTTGGGATCCCGCAAACCATTATATCAGATAAGGATAGCAAGCTCCTGAGCACATTCTAGTCAAGCCTCTAAACACTATTGGACACTAAGCTCACCAAGTCGATTGCATTCCATCCCCAGACTGATGGCCAGACAGAGGTCGTCAACAAGATGATAGTGCACATATTCCGCATGTACAAATCCAAGCATCCATGAACCTGGGATGAGAGTCTTGGCTATATGCAGCGCAGTTATAACAAATCTCCCCATAGCTCGACTAGTGGTAGTCCCTATCAAGTGGGTCTAAGATTTCAACCATTGTGTCTGATTGATGTTGCCATGCCTCATGCGACTACACAAACCGAATCCACACATGTATTGTCTGAGGCTGATAAAGCAACCATATTTATTTAATACATCCAGCACATCTGCCGGCAGGTTCATGACATCTTGGAGAAGTCCAATGCCAAGTACAAGCAACGACATGAACAACATCGGGTGCCACACAAGTTTCAGGTGGACAACAAAGTTTGGTTGCATTTGCAGAAAGAACGCCTTACCGAATCCCATCGAAAGCTTAGACCACTCTAATATGGGCCTTATACCATTACCAAGGTTGTGGGAGACAATGCTTTTGAGCTCAGCATTCCCCCATTCCTTCGCCTGCACCCAGTGTTCAATGTGGACTGCCTTCAACCATACTTTCCACCATTACTGAACACATCAGACATTGCAGAACAACTCACACCAACAAAAATCAACCTAGATTGCATGGAATAGGCCACAATTGATCTGATCATGGACACGTAGATCAAGAACACTCGCCAGCAGAATATCCAACTGTATCGGGTTGCCAAAGCTGGCCAACTCCTGCAACCAAGGCGAGTGGCTCACCAGGGACCAAGTTCAGTAGAAGTTTCCCCATCTCAAGGAGGCACTCAACGCAATGGGTTTTGTTGTCGCACAAAATGTCCAGGCACTGCGACAATGGCTCACATCAAGGTTTTCACCCTAATCCCCAATCTCTCCATTTAAAATATCTTCCAACAACAAGCTAAGGGGGGTAGACCCTACGGAAATGGAATGACGGTGAACTAGTTGAGAACCAACCAGTTCAAGAGGCACAGTCAAGCGACCAATTACTTGTTTAAATTTAGCCAGACTTATAAGATTAAATTAGATTTAGACGATTGATAATAGATACCAGTGCCTTATGGAGTCAACTATCTTGCTAGGAAATTTAGTACCAAGTGATTGATGAGCAATTGTCGCTTGGATGAATAACTATCTTATCTGAAATGCAGATCCTAAAACTAATGTGAGATGCAGGAATCTTGGTTAATTTTAGTTAAATATATATCTAAGTTTTAACCCTTCGATCCTTTCTATATTGAGCCTGATTCCGAAGTAAGTGGTAGAGAGAAGATACAGTGAAGCACACTAAGGTGTGATTAACGATACCTCTCCTGAAAATCTAACATACCCGGTGCCTTCGGCGCTACAGAGAGTTGTGGCTCTGACGACTGCAACGTCACCATTTTAAGTATTATTAAAACCAGGCTTCTCAAGCAAATATGGATGGGTACCTATCTTTCTATCGACCAAGCTTATGCTTGGATGTAAATTTTAATTATGCAAGGCTAACTTAATATGCAAATGCACAAGCTGATTAGAAGATAGAGCGAGATGAAGCTAGATCAAGGATTGAAAGCGCTTATGTCAAGATTTATTTATGAGTTATATGCCAAAGCCTTCAATCAAAATAAATATTCTCTCCACTAGACTGAAAGGTAAACTTCTCAACAATATGCTTAAAATATAACAATATAATGCCCGATTAAATCACAAGCTTATCACTTCAATTTATCAAAATTCTTTCTGACGCAATTATAGCTCAAAGAGAACAAAAATTTCTTCACAATTCTTTAATATCACCTTCAAGATAATGCTAATTGTATAGTTGCTCAAAAATACTCAATTCAGTAAACGAAAGATATGCAATTTACCACAATTCCATGAAAGAGTACTTAACAATTACTTGAAAATTTCTCAAAATTTAATATCCAATAAATCAAGTAAAGAAACCCATGTTTAGAGCGATTAAAGATAGTTAAAATCTAATGCCAATGGTCATGAAACTTAGCAAGCCTTAAGCACTTAAATTTCGAAAATTAATTACCATGAAATTTAAATGCTAAGCACTTCAAGCAATTCCAGAAAAAAATGATTTTCTTAAGTAACCCGATCCGAAAAATATTCTCGTGTAGTCAAACCTCGGAGATATTAAAAAATTTTAATGTGCCTTGACTAT
Organism: Pinus taeda; assembly: GCA_000404065.3. Lineage (NCBI taxonomy): Eukaryota > Viridiplantae > Streptophyta > Pinopsida > Pinales > Pinaceae > Pinus > Pinus taeda. Next base: position 258,380 of record APFE030147513.1, read on the forward strand.
AGAAAAAAAAAAAAATTACCACAAGAAATTTTTGAAGTTTGAAAGGCCCAAAAATCCTTATCACAAAAAATCCAAGAAAAGGACTTTAGTTATACATTTATTGAATTTAATGTGATAAATGATTTAAATAAAAAATAATAATAATAATAATAAAATTGAAGGGACGATACTTTTTTTTAAAGGTCAAAGTTCAAATTTTATGACAAAACTAATTTTAATTTTTTTTCTATTTTATGGGTCAAAGGCCACATATAAAATTAAATTAAATTTTAATTTAAAAAAAAAAAGGGAAAACCAAAAAAAATCGAAAATGAAGGCGTTAAGGCAAAGATTGATTTCTTATTGTTTCGTGTACCTAAAGCTAACCCTAAGTCGAAAAGGCAGCATAGGGTGATTTTGAATGCAGGTTGGATGAGTGTATAGGCAGCGGGAAAAGAGACGAAGGTCAAAGGAAAGGAAAAATGGCTGCAATGGCCAAGGGAAAGGCGAAATGGAATGTGGAAGACAAGTTGTGTACAGGCAACAAGGAGGAACCTACGCAGAGGCAGAGAGGAATGAAGGACGCACAAAGGGAAAGGTGAAATGGAATGTGGAAGAGAAGTTGTGTGCAGGCAGCAAGGAGGAACCTATGCAGAGGCAGAGAGGAAATGAAGGGCGTGCAGAGGGAAAGGCAGTGGGAGAGAAAGAAGAAGAAGAGGTCGCAGGAAAGGAAAACGATGCAGGGAAGGAGAAAGAGGACAAAACAAACGGAGTGCGAGGCAGCAAGGAAGAGTGAGGGTTGCGTGGAGATGTCCAGAATGAGGGAGATGCAACGAATGAGAAGGTTGCGGAAATGCGAGACTCACACAGGAAAAGAAGGAAAAACGAAATGTGTGAGGGTTAAGGAAGAAAAAGCAGGGAAAGAAGCAAAGCAGGAGTAAGAACGCAGAGGAGGAGACGAAATTTGCAAAGGGGGAAAAACGCAACTAAAAAGAGGAGCGATTTTGAGCAGAAGAAAAGAAAGGAAAAACACAGAGTTTAGCAGCGAAATTTGAAGGGTTTCAAAGCAGCAAATGGTAGTCCAAGAACCTTAAAAAAATTCCCATAAAATCATATTTTAAACTAATATACTTCTACTTCAAATTTGTTCTCAGAAAAACTTATGAAATCCTCATACCTAAATTTGAAACCCTCAAAAAAATCTCTGAATAATCTTCCTTGCTAATTTTTGTTAAGGACAGATATTGTCTTCTAGGGACTAGATCTGGCTCCAAAATAAAATATTCCTTCATATCCATACCTGCAAAATAGAAAACAAAAATACCCAAATCCAAAACACACAAAATTGAATAAAAACCCCAAAAATCCAAGTCATAAAAACTTCAAATCTATAAAAAATATCTACAGATCTATGCACAAAGATTGCAAATCTATCAAATCTGAAGAGTATGAGTCCAACTCTGCTCCCAAATCTGAAAATATAAGGCTCTTCCTAGCCAGATCTATCAATTTTCCACAAAATATTTAAAAAAAATTTGATTGAGAGAGGCACTAGCCCAAAAACATCATGCATAAAAAATTCATGCATGAATCGTACTCGTGTATGACTCGTCTGGCTATTGACTCATATACGACTCAGGGACGACCTATATAAGACTCGTTAAAATACAAAAAAACTTAAAATATACCATATTTTAAGCATAAAAAAGAAACTTATGACAATTCCAATCCTTATAAGTTATAAAAACCATGATATATGCAATAATTCATAACATCATCTCATATCTAAAAAAGTACAACATAACATATTTGATTTTTGTAAGCAAAACATTTAAACACTGAATAAGAAAAGGAATCATGATTCCATATTAAAATAAAAATGTCAACAAGTTCAAAATTCAAATGCATATGTCATAAATGATAATGATTCTCATAACAATCTTTGAGGCTCATCACTCATGGACGACTACGCCTACAATAAGCCCTCGTGGAGCTAGTGGTAACATCAGAACGCTGAAGCCACTGTGAGGCGGGTGTTTTCTTCATCAAGCCAACTCAAATCAGGGGACTACTCCTCCACAACCCAATCTGACTCTAAATCAATAGTATCCAATAAAATTGGATTTGTTTGTGTGGCTGAGAAACTCAGCCACAAGGCCCAAAAACAATTACAAATTAAGCAAAAGAAAACAACAAAAAAAAAAAAAAATTGCAAACCAAAAAATTAAATTGAATACAAAAAGTTTAAAATAATTTACATGGAAAATATTCAAATAAGATTCATGAAGCTTATAGGTTTGTGATGAAGTTGGGCCTGATCTGATAAAGCCTCCTTTAGCCTCCTCCAAGAGCTCCTTCACTGTGCAATGGAGTCACTCAACACTCATAAAAATGAGTCAAACACTCAAATGACAAGTGAATGACAAATGAGAGAGAGAGAGAGGTGCCTATAAAGCATTTTCTTGCCGCCAATTTCCCTTTCCCTCCACCTCATTTCTGAAAAACAACAACAACAAAAAAGAAAAATTGCAATTTGAGGGTCAACAGGTCTTATAAGGGTCCAATACAGGTCTTATGCTAAACCCGCGAATCTTATGCGGGTATACAGGTTTAATAAGGGTCTAGTCGAGTAAGGGTCTTAAGCGCGAGTTTTATGCAAGTGACATGTCTCGCTATAGAACACGTCAAGACCCACGGGTACTCGCGGGTCTTCTACGGGTGGTGCTACACTGGTTGAGAGTTTGATGATCCAACCGTGGACTATCCCCAAACGCTCAATGAAAACCTGAGATATCTTCTGCAAACACTAGATCAACAATAAAACCAAGTAGAAAAATATGATAAAATTTTGAAAAAATAGAGATACCAGCTAATTCTTTCAAAACTAAAAATCTTACCCTAGATCCAACAAACTGAATAAGATGCATGTATTCAAATTGTTATAAGAGAGCCATTGATTGATAGTTTTCACATAATATTAAGCAGAAATTAAAACAATGTTGCCATAGATTCATGAAGAGGAACACCACTGCAAGTTGAAACCCCAAAGACTTTTGCATTAATTCCAAAAAATATACAAGAGAGCTTGAGAGCTTGAGAGCTTAGTACACAATTCAAAGAATGGATGAAAAGATAGACTGACACCGACCTCTAATTTATAGATAAATTTTCCAACGACTCGGTCGCTTGATCCCCATCAAAGTAATCTCGACCACTGAAAGAGATTTGATTATATTTTAATCTCGTTTGTCGAAATTATTTCTTTTTTGAAGAATTTCGAATTTTTCATTGAATTCCTTTTTAATTAACTCAAAAATAATAATTTTGAGTTAATTAAAAATGAATTAAATGAAAAAAAAATGACTTTGACTTAACCACCAAGGGCCAAGGGTCCAAAATTTCTTGATTTCTTCAATATTCTCTTCGTTGGGCACCTCCAAAAAATAATTTCTTTAAAACACACGAATTTTACCTTTGGAGAATTTAATTTTACCTAGGACACAAAATTAATTAAATTTTTGGCTTAAGATTTTTAATTTAATTTGGCGAGAAAATTTAATTAATTGATTGATGAGGGGATTAATAATTTTTCCAACCCTCTAATACTTAGCCGCGGTGTTTAATTATGAGGGACCATGCACTAAATATTTTTTACATCAAGATTTTACATTTTTATACATGAAGGGAGAAAACCCGTTCGTTATAGACCCTCAAAAAATACCCATTTCTGCGTCACAAAATATAATCCAGTAGACCTAGTGACTTGTAATAAAATAATCTAGCCAATTAACTAGGATAATTCTCAAAAGTAACTTGATCTAAAACACTAGGACTCGCCTAAGATCTTAGCGACAAAATCCACTATAGCTTTTGGGTAAGAGTGGAGGGAAAAACTCTGTCGATCATTTGTGTCCAGAGACAGATGAATCAGTGAGACAAAAAACCCCTAGAACGGAGATGGTCACCAAAACCATACGTTTACCTAGGTTGTTACATACAAACACGATCATACCGAGATTATTTACAATTTACATATGCAGAATGGATTGACATATTCATAAAACTGTCCATTAATGATGAAGTTTGAATGGCACGGACACTCGAACATGATGGATCCCTTTTGCGAAAAAAGGGTTGTACTGCTATGGGATCATTGACACAGAGTGGTCAACAGGGTACATTGCTTCCTAAGGGGGAAGGACTGATCCAAGTGGATATTGGTTGCCACCTTCCTTTTCAACTTGGACCCCCACCATCGTATCATTATTTCTTTAAGTTTCTACCATTGTAGCACAATTTACTATTTTTGGCAGTTTTTCGAGCCTGAACTTCTGAAGCCATTTTGAGGCTCTAAACGACATTGATTTGGAAAATGGGAAAACATGAGTCTTTGACTCACGTTCACAATCGAAAGCTATAGTCCTTGGATAGATCTTTCTAATGAGAGGTATCATGTACATTAAACGAAGATCTTATGCCAAAGTTACGACCCCAAGAAATTGATGTACCAATTTACCCCAAGGACGCCCATAGTTTTGGCGCTTCATCTCCTAGGGTTAGGTTTTTGGATGTTTGGGGCTTTTCATTGTTTCTCAACAATAAATAGGCCTTTGAGCCTCAATGTAACACAGTTCAAAGGCATGTAGCCACCGCATCTCTTCTCAGAGATAAGCTAACATTGCCCGAGCTAGTTTATTTCCATTCTTTATGTAAGCATATTTCAGTTATTTGATATTAATGAAATGAAGTTTTATTTATGTTGCACCTATGTGTTTATTTTTGTATTTGTATCATGTTGTGTTCCTACATAAGTCTGGATCAAGAGATGAATAAGAGAAAAAAATCTCCAAGGGGTCACCCACTTTTGGTGGGTAACACGACCCATACTCCATTGTATCACACAAGTATCTCAAAACTTGCTTCATTGCAATCCGCTACACCTACCTTGGTTAGTTGGTTCCTCCATGAACTGGCTCAAGGTGTTTACAACAAAGTAGATATGTAGCCTAGTGTTGACCAAATACATCAAGGAACCAATCAGCCACTTATAAAACGTGGGATCCACCAACTCTGAACCTAAAGCACTCAACCTCTTCAAATTGGTGATCATAGGTGTAGTCATAGGCTTACAATCCACCATCCTGAATCTCCTCAAAATATCAACTGCAAACTTCCCTTATCCAAGGAAGATCTTGCCTAACTACTACCACAACTCCAACCCCAAAAAGTAATGCATCAAGTTGATGTCCTTTGTCTCAAACTCCAAATCCAAATCATGTTTGCACATAGTAATGACCTTCTCTGCACCAGTGAGAAATAGGTCAACATACAATACTAAGATAAGTGGATTACCCGCAACAAGTATCAAATGCAATTTGGGATCCTCTTCACTCTTGGTGAAGCCCATGCTCAACAAGTACCCATGAATCTTAGAGTACCACGCACTTGATGCCTGCTCGAGTCCGTACAAGCAGGGTATTTTTTAAGGATTTAGATATTATGCCTATGTATAGTATTCTAGGCAATTATTCTAGTTTGAAAAATCATACATATAGAATGTAGGCAAATATTCACTAAAAATATATATAATTTACTATTAAATCTAGTAAAGTTTTGGCGACTTGTATCAATTTAATCATATATATGTAAAAAATAGGAAATTTTTTAACCAAATGAGTGAATATTTTTTCACAAAAATGTTCAAAAAATAGCCAATTGGCAAAATTTTGCCCCTAAAAATTCCCTGCATACAAGGCCTTTCTAAGCTTGCATACATGAGAATCCCTCGCATGTATCTCAAAGCCCTGAGGCTACTCAATCTACACTTCTTCCTCAATACCTCCATTGAGGAACGTCATCTTCACATCCATCTAATGTATCTTCCACCCCATGATCAAGGCAATAGATATGATATCTTGAATGGTAGTATACCTGGCAAATGGAGCAAAGGTATCCTCATAATCCACTCCCTCATCCTGGGAGAACCCTCTCACCAGAAACCTTGCTTTGTATTTCTCTATGTTGCCAACTGCGGCATGCTTGATCTTGAAGATGCACTTGGAGCTCACCACCAACTTTCCCTATGGTCTCAAAACTATATTTCACACATCATTCTTCATAAAGGAGTGATACTCCTCCATCATGGCATCCCTTCAAACCCGCTAGTCTACTTCTTCACTCAAAATCAGTGATGTTACTCATGATAGCCATATTGCTAGGAAACTTCCTTGATGGCATACTCTCCCTGAATGTACTCTTAAGAGCCTCCATAGCCTCCTGAGCATCCCTCAATGTCTATTCTAGCCATCAACGCCTCCTCCAGATAGAATTGGAAGGAGCCCGTAACTCCTCTTCCTGGACTAAATATCGAGTCTCTAAAGTGGGTGGCAATGAAATTTCCTCAATCTTTGAAGTCACTTGCTCCTTGTCTTCTGTGTCTAAAAGGGCCTTGTGTGACTTTCTGAATGCCAAGCTCTCCTAAAACTTGACATCTTGGCACATCATGGTCTTCCTCTATGTTGGAATGCAACCCCTATACACCTTTGAGGTCTCATTATAGCCCACAAATATACCTTTCTCCACTAAGGGCTCCAACTTCATCCTCTTCTCTACTAATACATGGATACACTGAACAATTGAAAAATGCAAAAATGGCTAATCTTCAACTTTACTCTAAAGACAACTTCTAGATTCTTGTCTCCCAAAACCTTATGAGGACTCCTATTTTGCACATACACTGCCATATTGCACACCTTCGCCCAAAGGAACATGGGCAAATCCTGTGTTAGTTTTTATAGCATCAGATGTGTTCTAGCCACGAAATTTGGTGGAGAGGCTATAATACATGAGATCTCCAAAACCCAAAAATCCTTTTAGGAAATTCTGCCTAAAAATAACTTAATTAGATTATTAATCAGTTTTTAAATATTTCTTAAGTCTAGACTTGGGGAATATGGTTAATTAATCAGTATTAATTAATTCAAGGCGAAAATCATCTAGAAGCTCACACGGATCGATCCAAAGATGATCCTAACCATCGATTATGTTTTAATCTTGGTCGTTGGTGCTCCAACAGAGGATTATAAGAGGAGGACGATGCGATGACAGAGAAGACACTTCTACAGTTCAATTTTCTTGGCAAATCGATTTCCAGAGAGCAGCAACAGTTGCCGGAGAAGTGGGGGGGGGGACAATGAGTCCGGAGGAGACTTTCCAGATACGGAGAGGCAGCAACAAGTGACAAAAGTGATCCACGCAGAAGCTTGGCATAGGCTGACACAAAGCAATTCAATTTAGTTCAGGACGAGGTCGATTCAATTTCAAGCGATCGGGAAAGTCTTCCAGAGGACCAAAGAGTCGCTTCCAGCGATAGAGACAGGTTAGATAGTTTGCTCAAAGGCAGTATCGAGCCACACGTGTGAGAGGCAGTGCATAAGGGCTCACACTGGGGTTTAGACGACCAGTTTTTTGTAGAAGCCAGTGGCGGGATTGCTTATGGGGTGAGAGAATTTTCTCTCTAATTATATCTGCCAGATACTTGCTGATTGGATTTCAAGATGGGCATCCATAGATTGTACTCAGATTTCATTGCTACATAATAAAATAAAACCCTCATCTGTTGCACCGGTTTTCCTACATTGGGATTTTCCGGGGACTTTTGTCCAAAAACAACAATGTTATTTTTATGTGTGCTAGTATTTTCTCAGTTCCAACACTATTTGTTTTCCGCATTTTTATTTATGAAGGTTGCAGTGTGATTTATTCAGTATTTGTCGTAGCAAACAACAAATAAATTGTTAAATAAAATTAACAATTAGGAGAATAATTTCTAGTTGCTGCAATAGGATTCTGATTTTCGGAATTTTTACATGGTATCAGAGGTTAAGTGATCAGCCAGAAGCTCAAAAGCGAAGGAAAGAATTTCGTTGCTCAGAAGGAGCATCTGGCCGAAATTCTTGAGGGAGCGCAGTTCATTGCCAAGCAGACCAAGTTGCTTGGGAAAGTTCAATTTTTCAGTGCAATAGATAGAAAAAATTCGAATCTCCCAGATCAGTGACTCCAGTAGGTAGAGGGAGCTGAGCAACCCAGTTTTCCGCTGAGAAGATTCCTAATTGGACACAAAGGGTTTTGTTGCAAGTTGCAGAAGCAGAATCCATGTCGGTTGGAAGTGAAAAACACACACAGCAAAGGGAAAATTTTCCTCAAGGAACTTCAAGTCTCTGAAGTTCAAATTTCCAGTTGTATATTGGCAATAGTAGCTAACAAAGCCACACATTCCAGAAAGAAGTGCAAATAGCAAAGCACAAGGAAAGAGGGGGTTTTCAACTTGATCAGAGATGGGAGATCAGGATAGGTTAGAGGGTTCCTCTAACTATGTCATCTAGAAGGCCAAGATGTCCTTCCTGTTGGATGAATATGGCCTGAAGCTCTATATAGACAGTGTGGTGTAAGTTTCCCAAGATGTGGATCAGCTAAAGGAATACAAGAAGGAGATGGCATGGGTGAAGCGGTTGATCATGGATGGAGTCCGAGACCATATAGTCTCACACATAGCTGGTAAGGATACTGCCAAAGAGATGTGGGATACTCTCGCCACGCTATATCAGGGCACTTCTAAGTAGCAGAAGATGTTCTTGGAGGAGAAGCTAAGATGCATCAGGATGCAGAATGGGGAAAGCACAGATCCCTTCCTCGTCAGGATTCAGGAGGTCCAAGACCAGCTTGCAGTTGTTGGGGCAATGCCCCAACCAACATAGCTAGTGAGGTTGGCGTTGAATAGTGTCTCTTAGGAGTGGTAAGTTTTTGTCCAAAGCATATTGGGCAGAGACAAGCTTCTAGAATGGGACAAGATGTGGCAAGACTTGCAGCAAGAGGAGTTGAGGAAAGCTCTGTTAAAGAGCTCCATCAATCGCAACAGTAGCAGCAGATCAAAGGTGGTGAAGGAGGCAAAGAATGTGGCCCTCGCATCAAAGGGTCCCAGTCAGTGGCAGGCGGAACAGAGAAGAAAGAAGGACCTATTAAAGTTCAAGTGCTTCAGGTGTGGTGAGCTTGGTCACTACAGCACACAATGTCCTGTCAAGAAGAAGGACAAGTTGAAGAAGCAGGACCAGCAGGCAGCTTCACCTGAGATCGATAGGCTTTCCTCCAAGTTGGAGGAAGGCTTCTCTATGTTCATCGATATACCTCCAGGAGTGAGGTGGGGTGACTGGGTGTTGTAGCCCCAGAGTGCTACAGTTGAGCAGGATTCTTAAGGAGTCCACCTCATGGATCATTACCTGGCTACGGGAGCTCACAGTATTCAATAGCAAGATGGACCAGTGATAGTTGATGCAATCAGTACCAGAGTGACAGTTGCAGACTAGTGGCAGTCAAATGTTGAGGAGTGCAGTGCAGTGTTGAGTCATTGTTGACAGCAGGGCCGGTGGCTCAATGCAGAGTTGGCAACAACGCAGATTCTTCAGTGACAGTGCAGACGCTAGTAGAAGCCAGAGACTCGGGAGACATATGCATCATACTAAACACAGTTGATCCAGTATTTTGGTTGCCTTTCAGTTGCAGATGTTGCAATTGCATCAACAACAGATGAGAGGGAGTTGTAGTGCAGATGCAGTGTTGGCAACAGTATGCAGTATGGCAGTGTCAACAACAACACAGGTGCAGCAAATAACAATGTTGCGGAATGGTTGGTGGTCAGCAACAGCGAGACATCAACAACTTAACAGGAGATATATAGAGATAGAGTGTTGTGACAGGGTGTGCAACACTAGAACACATTCCTCGCTAAGAGGGAGCATTAATTTTTGTAGCATCGGATGTGTTCTAGCCACGAAATTTGGTGGAGAGGCTAGAATACATGAGATATCCAAAAGCCAAAAATCATTTCTGGAAATTCCACCTAGAATTGACTTAATTAGATTATTAACCAGTTTTTAAATATTTCCTAAATTTAAACTTAGGGAATATGGTTAGTTAACCAGTATTAATTAAGTCAAAGCGAGAATCATCTAGAAACTCACATGGATTGATCCAAAGATGATCCTAGCCATCAATTACGTTTTAATCTTGGACATTGCTGCTCCAACAAAGGATTATAAGAGGAGGTCGATGTGGTGATGGAGAAGACACTTTTGCAGTTCGATTTCTTGGCAAATCGATATCCAGAGAGACGCAGCAATTGCCAGAGAGCCAAAGATCGAAGCAGTGAGTGAGGGGCAAAGACAGTGAGTCTGAAGGAGATTTTCCAGATCCAGAGAGGCAACAACAAGTGACAGAAGTGATCCACAAAAAAGCAACACAAAGACTGACGTAGACCAATTTGATTTAGCTCAGAAGGATGACGATTCAATTTCCAGAGGTCAGGAAAGTCTTCTAGAGGGTCGGAGAGTCACTTCCAACAGCAGAGACAGGCTAGACAACTTTCTTAGAGGCAATATCGAGCCACACGTGTGAGAGACAGTGCAGAGGGAGCATACAAGGGCTCATGTTGGGGTTTGGACAGCCAGTTTTTTGTAGAAGCCAATGTCGAGATTGCTTGTGGGGTGAGAGAATTGTCTCTCTAATTATTTCTGCCAGATACTTATTGATTGGATTGTTAGTTGGGCATCCATAGATTGTATTCAAATTTCACTGCTACATAATAAAATAAAACCCTCATGTGCTGCACCGATTTTCACGCATTGGGTTTTTCCGGGGACTTCTATACAAAAACAACAATGTTATTTTTATCTGTGTGCTAGTATTTTCTCAGTTCTAGCACTATTTATTTTCTGCAGTTTTATTTGTGAAGGTTTTAGTGTGATTTATTCAGCATTTGTCGTAGCAAACAACAAATAAATTGTTAAATAAAATTAACAATTAGGAGAATAATTTCCAGTTGCTATAATAGGATTCTAGTTTTCGGAATTTTCACATCCTAGTCACGAATCATTGCCTTGGCAACTCCAACTATGGACCAATTCTTCCTTTTGGCAACCTCGTTTTGCTATGGGTTGTACGACACCATTAACTCCCTCTTGATCCCTACCTCCTTGCAATAGTATTTAAAGTCATTGGAGGTGTACTCACCCCCATTCTCAGACCTCAAGACTCTGATCTTCTTGCCCTTCTGATTTTCCATGAGAGCCTTGACCTCTGAGAAGAAATTGAAGACCTCATCCTTGGTCCTCATAAAGAAGATTCACATCCCCTAAAGGAATAATCAATGAAGGTTACATAATATTTGGCACCCCTCAATGATGCTACTAACAGCAAACCACACGTCTATGTACACTAGATCCAAGATCACCTTGGACCTATTTTCCCTAAAGTATCCTTAGCATACTTACCAAGAGCGCACCCCTTGCATACTCCCTGTTGCTCCATGCTAAACTGTAGAAGACATGGCAATCTCCCTCAGTGTGGGCAATGCTCTATGATGCATGTAACCACTGTCCTATGCTAAAGCTCACACGGGTTGTCATTTTCATGAACCAAGCCTTGTGTTGGTTGAGCCTTCAGTGTGTATAAATTACCCTCTCTACCTCCAATAACTCATCCTGATTCAAGGCTACTCAACCAAATGAGAACTTTCATATCCTAGAAAGTGATGGCGTATCCCTTGTCCTCCAAGCCTGAGAATGAAAGTAAGTTCTTAAGCCTCAAAACAAATAACATAACTTTAGCCTCCAGAGAACCTCCTGAATCCAACTGGAACAAGACAATCCCAACTACCTCTACACCATACTTGGCACTATTGCCAAGCTCGACATGCAGATCCGAGTCTTTGTCTAATAAACTGATGAACAACTCTTGTGTTCCCCTCATTTGATGAGAAGCGTCACTATCCACTAACCAAGCATCAGTGTTGCACATATCACGATAATATCGGAATTATCACTGAAAGAGCATATATTGATATTATCACCAAAAATTATCGCAATAATTTGCCAGTTTAATTTATCATGGTAATTTCAAAATTATCGCGAGACAATGGGAAATTATTGGCCTGTTACAAGAAAACATGAATATAATTTGTGCTTGGGTTTTTCAAAGGTCATTTTTGTTTTTTCTTGTGCTAAGATTGAGTTCTAAGGGTTGAGTGAGTCTTGGACCATTTTTCATCAAGCAAACAAGGGAAAATCCATAGTTTTCTTTACCATCAGCTGAGAATTTTTGGTGTGGAGACTTACTCCAGTATAACATATCCACATTTCTAGGTATGTAAAAAAAATTGCCTTCCTTTCCTTTGTTTTTCAAGATTAGTATATACTATAAATTTAAGAGTCATCCTCTTCTTACCCTCTTAAATTTTCACATTGTTTTGTGTGGCAGGTCCAAAACTTGAAAATTTAATCAAAGCTCTACAAAATGGCAAAGCCATTGGACCAAATGTGGGAGTATGGTGAGCCATGTGAAGGCGATAATAGAACAAAGCTAAGGTGCGAGCTCTATGGAATGGAAATGCTTAACGGAATCACCCACTTGAAATACCACCTTGCCAAAATCCCAAGGCATGATGTGGATATTTTCCCTATAGCTACCCCAGACATTGTCCTTATTGCAAAGAATTCAATTCTTGATACTATTAGAAAGAGAGATTAGAGGGAGGAACTAAGGAATTTCATGGGAACCACAAACTTCTCAAGGGCGAGGGAAACCTAATCCTTGGCCACACCTTCTTAGTGCAGTATTATATCGGATTATCATTATAGTATCTAGAATCTAGATGCCTCGTGATGATCATCTCATGAGATACATTTGTTTTTGTTTTAATGTGATTTTGTATTAAGTTTTAACTATTATCTTGTCAAAACTTCTAGCTGAGGAGTCAAGACAAAATGACAAATATCATATTTCAGAATTTAGTATTTACATCTTATACATATTATATTGTAGTTTTATTTTCATATTTGTGTGAAAATGTGTTTGTTTGATGTTGATGTTTGCTTTAAAAGAATAAAAATTTGAGAAAATGTCAAGACTCGGAACAAATATAATATTTCAGTATCTACTATCAATGATTGATGTACCACTTGACATCTTATACATTTTATATTGTAGTTTTATTTTAATATTTGTGTTACAATGTGTTTGTTTGATGTTGATATTGGGTTAAAAGAAGAAAAAAAAATTGAAAAAAATTTATTATTTTTGTATTTTTTTCAAGTTTCCTTATAATTTCCAATATTTTCCCCAATATTGTTGATAATTTAAATTTTGGACCCCTGGTGATTTGTCAGAGCCACAAACATTTCCCTTGCTGATGTCCTCTCAAATAGGTAAGGTATCAAGTGATCCTTCATCATACCTAAGATGATCCTCATGGCTGTCACATCCTTTTCATGACAGACAACCAACTCTACTCGATAAGTCAGTGGGGTTACTACGGTATTTTCCCCATTCTACTTCAAGAGTAATGTAAGCCTCGCCTTACAAAGGATGAGGTTAGAGGCACTCTCCAACCTGTCCTCAAATCTCATGCTGGTCACTGCCATCTTCAAATCAGAAAATTACTGAAGAAAAAATATTGCTGGAATTTTGGATCTGTTCTAAAAACTGTGAGAATTCTAATTTCCTCTTCAATGTTTAAAACTCAGATGCCATTTTAAGCTTATAATTCCAGATCTGATTTAATATCCCTAGTCTCTTATTTATCTAGAAAAAAATAAATTTGAATCTCTTGAATAAGAAATACAATAGAATTTTAACTCAGAAATTTTCAGTGAAAGCAAACACGAGAAATTATTCTCACACACAGAAATTTATCCTCCAACTGAACATCACTTTATTGATCAGAACAATGAGAGCTCCCTAACTGGGAAAATAGCCCATAGAGAAAATCTCGAGTTTACAACAATTAAACTTGGTTAAGCTCGGTGCAGAAAAAACCCAAACTGCAGAAAATCACTCCTACACATTGTTGTACAAATTTTTGGTAGAAGATGGACTCAGTCATATGACCTATACAACCCTCAACTCGCAATGGCATGTACAGTCCTCACACAAGCCCTAGTTGTAGTTCTTGACCTTCAAAACTCGCCCTAGGTGAGCCTCAAGTTGTGCCATAGCCGCTTCCTCTACCTCTGTGATTTTGCTACCTGAAAACTCACTGAGTTTCCACTATAAGGTACGGACAGATCTGTCCTCAGTTTTTAGCCTCTTCTTTTCTTTTATTGCTACTCCTTTTCGTCTTCTCCTCAACCTCTATTTCCTCAATCACTGTGTCTCACACTCATTGAGAATTACTTTTCTCAATTTGCCTCTTCTTCTCTCCTTCAGCTGCCTCTTATAAATCTTTATTGAGCTAAACCCCTAACCCTAATCTCCAAAGTGATTGACAGTTCAGATTATATCTCACGTCACTTGAGATCAATAATTGAGATTAAGTCTAAGTCATTAATGTAATTAACTTACATTTCTTCAAGACTTTCTTAGCTCAATAGGCAGCATTAATTAATTGACTTTAATTAACACATTTTCCCTAAGGTAGGAAAATTATAAAAAACAACCTACTGTATTTACTATTAATTGAGGTTAATTAAGAAAGCTTCCAAAGTGAGACTTGAAACAACTCCTACATGGTTGACACCTAGCTTATGAAGAAGCACAAGTCCGCTGCTAAATATCAACAATTCACTATCAAGATTAGCTTCTTGTATTGATTTCAATCAATGATAAGGGATGAAGACATCAATAACTTCTCCAATCAATGCCTTCAACCCTACAAAATGTTATGGATGATCATCATGAAATAGAAGAATCTAGTCTTCAAGTCATACAATCTCATTGAGAAAATGAAATACTAGATATGAGTCTGCGCTCTATAAAAGGGGAAATATTGAGGCACACTTCATTACTAAAATAATTCCCTCAAAGTACATCTTGGCCCTCATCATCAAGCACATAAGCTTAAAGCATTGAATAGCCTAGGCAAAAGTTAACCTGTAGACAGTTCAGTCCATATAATTGCATTTATTTAATTATGCCATTCTATCAAGTGCCCTAGCCCCACGTGTAGCATTTGATCTTCTATCTCCAAAGCATTCTTCACTTGCCACAAATCTGTAATCAGACCACACTCTAGAGTCTATTGTGGCTCAACTGTTCTATAAAATTCCAATATGGAACAATGTCCAAATTGTTTTCGCTGACATTTCTAGCAATGGCATTGTATATGTTAAGTTTAGGTATGTTCTATGTTGATGGCAAATTTACTTCAATTTTCCACATTAGCTCAATATCAATTCCAGATTAGCAATCACATTTAGCATGATAGTAAAATGCAGATAGAACATAAACATAAATCGCAGAAGACAAGCCAAGACAAGAGGACACAAGACGTGGCGCTAGCCAAGGAGTGTTGATTTGGGGTAGCATTAGATGTGCTCTAGCCATGAAAATTAGTGGAGAGGCTAAAGCACATGAGATCTCCAAGATCCAGAAAT
>APFE030147515.1:0-12592 GCA_000404065.3 Pinus taeda
CCGAATTCAATTTCTCAAAAACCACTCCACAGAAACCTACAAACTAAGATTGTTACCCTGTACGGAGGGGACACTTGGAAAGAAATTCGTGATCTCGAAAAGACAAGGGTTAAAATACAGAGAAAGGAAGCAGATCTTTTATCTCTCGCTTTTCTCCTCTCTGTATATCAGTCCTGATGATGAGTCTTAGTATAGGCTCGAAACGTCGACAAAAACAATGAAGAACACTGTGGATTATCCGAATTCAATTTCTCAAAAGCCACTCCACAGAAACCTACAAACTAAGATCGTTACCCTGTACGGAGGGGACACTTGGAAAGAAATTCGTGATCTCGAAAAGACAAGGGTTGAAATACAGAGAAAGGAAGTAGATCTTTTATCTCTCACTTTTCTCCTCTCTGTATATCAGTCCTGATGATGAGTCTTGGTATAGGCTTGAAACATCGACAAAAACAATGAAGAGCATTGTGGATTATCCGAATTCAATTTCTCAAAAACCACTCCACAGAAACCTACAAACTAAGATTGTTACCCTGTACGGAGGGGACACTTGGAAAGAAATTCGTGATTTCGAAAAGACAAGGGTTAAAATACAGAGAAAGGAAGCAGATCTTTTATCTCTCGCTTTTCTCCTCTCTGTATATCAGTCCTGATGATGAGTCTTGGTATAGGCTCGAAACGTCGACAAAAACAATGAAGAACACTGTGGATTATCCGAATTCAATTTCTCAAAAACCACTCCACAGAAACCTACAAACTAAGATTGTTACCCTGTACGGAGGGGACACTTGGAAAGAAATTTGTGATCTCGAAAAGACAAGGGTTAAAATACAGAGAAAGGAAGCAGATCTTTTATCTCTCGCTTTTCTCCTCTCTGTATATCAGTCCTGATGATGAGTCTTGGTATAGGCTCAAAACGTCGACAAAAAAATTGAAGAACACTGTGGATTATCCGAATTCAATTTCTCAAAAACCACTCCACAGAAATCTACAAACTAAGATTGTTACCCTGTACGGAGGGGACACTTGGAAAGAAATTCGTGATCTCGAAAAGACAAGGGTTAAAATACAGAGAAAGGAAGCAGATCTTTTATCTTTCGCTTTTTTCTCCTCTCTATATATCAGTCCTGATGATGAGTCTTGGTATAGGCTTGAAACGTCGACAAAAACAATGAAGAACATTGTGGATAATCCGAATTCAATTTCTCAAAAACCACTCCACAGAAACCTACAAACTAAGATTGTTACCCTGTATGGAGGGGACACTTGGAAAGAAATTCGTGATCTCGAAGACAAGGGTTAAAATACAGAGAAAGGAAGCAGACATTTTTATCTCTGGCTTTTCTAATCTTTGTATATCAGTCCTGATGATGAGTCTTGGTATAGGCTCGAAACGTCGACAAAAACAATGAAGAACACTGTGGATTATCCGAATTCAATTTCTCAAAAACCACTCCACAGAAACCTACAAACTAAGATTGTTACCCTGTACGTAGGGGATACTTGGAAAGAAATTCGTGATCTCGAAAAGACAAGGGTTAAAATACAGAGAAAGGAAGTAGATCTTTTATCTCTCGCTTTTCTCCTCTCTGTATATCAGTCCTGATGATGAGTCTTGGTATAGGCTCGAAACATCGACAAAAACAATAAAGAACACTGTGGATTATCCGAATTCAATTTCTCAAAATCTACTCCACAGAAACCTACAAACTAAGATTGTTACCTTGTACGGAGGGGACACTTGGAAAGAAATTCGTGATCTCAAAAAGACAAGGGTTAAAATACAGAGAAAGGAAGTAGATATTTTATCTCTCGCTTTTCTCCTCTCTGTATATCAGTCCTGATGATGAGTCTTGGTATAGCTTGAAACGTCGACAAAAACAATGAAGAACACTGTGGATTATCCGAATTCAATTTCTAAAAAACCACTCCAAAGAAACCTACAAAATAAGATTGTTACCCTGTACGGAGGGGACACTTGGAAAGAAATTCGTGATCTTGAAAAGACAAGGGTTAAAATACAGAGAAAGGAAGCAGATCTTTTATCTCTCGATTTTCTCCTCTCTGTATATCAGTCCTGATGATGAGTCTTGGTATAGGCTCGAAACATCGACAAAAACAATGAAGAACACTATGGATTATCCGAATTCAATTTCTCAAAAACCACTCCACAGAAACCTACAAACTAATATTGTTACCCTTTACGGAGGGGACACCTAGAAAGAAATTCATGATCTCGAAAAGAAAAGGGTTAAAATACAGAGAAAGGAAGCAGATATTTTATCTCTCGCTTTTCTCCTCTCTGTATATTTTTTCCTGATGATGAGTCTTGGTATAGGCTCGAAACGTCGACAAAAACAATGAAGAACACTATGGATTATCCGAATTCAATTTATCAAAACCACTCCACAGAAACCTACAAACTAAGATTGTTACCCTGTATGGAGAGGACACTTGGAAAGAAATTCGTGATCTCGAAAATACAAGGGTTAAAATACAGAGAAAGGAAGTAGATCTTTTATCTCTCACTTTTCTCCTCTCTGTATATCAGTCCTGATGATGAGTCTTGGTATAGGATCGAAACGTCGACAAAAACAATGAAGAACACTGTGGATTATCCGAATTCAATTTCTCTAAAACCACTCCACAGAAACCTACAAACTAATATTGTTACCTTGTATGGAGGGGACACTTGGAAAGAAATTCATGATCTCGAAAAGACAAGGGTTAAAATACAGAGAAAGGAAGCAGATCTTTTATCTCTCGCTTTTCTCCTCTCTGTATATTAGTCCTGATGATGAGTCTTGGTATAGGCTCGAAACATCGACAAAAACAATAAAGAACACTGTGGATTATCCGAATTCAATTTCTCAAAATCTACTCCACAGAAACCTACAAACTAAGATTGTTACCTTGTACGGAGGGGACACTTGGAAAGAAATTCGTGATCTCAAAAAGACAAGGGTTAAAATACAGAGAAAGGAAGTAGATATTTTATCTCTCGCTTTTCTCCTCTCTGTATATCAGTCCTGATGATGAGTCTTGGTATAGCTTGAAACGTCGACAAAAACAATGAAGAACACTGTGGATTATCCGAATTCAATTTCTAAAAAACCACTCCAAAGAAACCTACAAACTAAGATTGTTACCCTGTACGGAGGGGACACTTGGAAAGAAATTCGTGATCTTGAAAAGACAAGGGTTAAAATACAGAGAAAGGAAGCAGATCTTTTATCTCTCGATTTTCTCCTCTCTGTATATCAGTCCTGATGATGAGTCTTGGTATAGGCTCGAAACATCGACAAAAACAATGAAGAACACTATGGATTATCCGAATTCAATTTCTCAAAAACCACTCCACAGAAACCTACAAACTAATATTGTTACCCTTTACGGAGGGGACACATAGAAAGAAATTCATGATCTCGAAAAGAAAAGGGTTAAAATACAGAGAAAGGAAGCAGATATTTTATCTCTCGCTTTTCTCCTCTCTGTATATTTTTTCCTGATGATGAGTCTTGGTATAGGCTCGAAACGTCGACAAAAACAATGAAGAACACTATGGATTATCCGAATTCAATTTATCAAAACCACTCCACAGAAACCTACAAACTAAGATTGTTACCTTGTATGGAGAGGACACTTGGAAAGAAATTCGTGATCTCGAAAATACAAGGGTTAAAATACAGAGAAAGGAAGTAGATCTTTTATCTCTCACTTTTCTCCTCTCTGTATATCAGTCCTGATGATGAGTCTTGGTATAGGATCGAAACGTCGACAAAAACAATGAAGAACACTGTGGATTATCCGAATTCAATTTCTCTAAAACCACTCCACAGAAACCTACAAACTAATATTGTTACCTTGTATGGAGGGGACACTTGGAAAGAAATTCATGATCTCAAAAAGACAAGGGTTAAAATACAGAGAAAGGAAGCAGATCTTTTATCTCTCACTTTTCTCCTCTCTATATATCAGTCTTGATGATGAGTCTTGGTATAGGCTCGAAACGTCGACAAAAACAATGAAGAACACTGTGGATTATCCGAATTCAATTTCTCAAAAACCACTCCACAGAAACCTACAAACTAAGATTGTTACCCTGTACGGAGGGGACACTTGGAAAGAAATTCGTGATCTCAAAAAGACAAGGGTTAAAATACAGAGAAAGGAAGCAGATATTTTGTCTCTCGCGTTTCTCCTCTCTATATATCAGTCCTGATGATGAGTCTTGGTATAGGCTCGAAACGTCGACAAAAACAATGAAGAACACTGTGGATTATCCGAATTCAATTTCTCAAAACCACTCCACAAAAACCTACAAACTAAGATTGTTACCCTATACGGAGGGGACACTTGGAAAGAAATTCGTGATGTCGAAAAGACAAGGGTTAAAATACAGAGAAAGGAAGTAGATCTTTTATCTCTGGCTCTTCTCCTCTCTGTATATCAGTCCTGATGATGAGTCTTGGTATAGGCTCGAAACATTGACAAAAACAATGAAGAACACTGTGGATTATCCGAATTCAATTTCTCAAAAACCACTCCACAGAAACCTACAAACTAAGATTTTGGATCTACTGTTATTCCCCTTCAATCTCCTTATCTTCGACATCCTTACCATAATGCAACTGGGCAAAGTGGGGCTTATGGTTTCGCAACAAAACTTCCACTGAGTGCATTGTGACAAGCTAGAAATCCAAGGTGTTGCCTAACACACTACAACAAATCCTTGTGATTAGCTCCCTTTTTTGCTTCCAAGGACTGTTTTAATGTATTTTTCTCTATTTTTTTAAAAAGTCAGCAATATTTATCAGGATGGTGATATTTTTGGCATTGTTTATACCGACCAAAATATATATGCGCTGATATCACTAGAAATTGCACCAATAATTATGCTAGAAATAGTGTCAGGAATTGTGCCACAAGTTTACGCCAGAAATTGCGTCGGATTTAACTCCCCTGTTAGGGCCTAAATTGGTGCCTTGGTTAGCTCCCTTTTTAGCATGGGATGTGCCTAAATAGTTAATTAATTGACATGTTGTGGGTTAAGTGGATAAGGGCTTTAAGAATGATGGGATTTAGGGATTTCGAGTACATGGATTTTGGGTACACGGATTAAGGGTTAAGGGATTAGGGGTTGTTGGAAGAATCACCGCACCTCTATGGAATTCGTAATTTCCACCCTGGGGATCCTAGTTACTGGTTTGGAACATTTACCAACACCTGTGGGTTTTGGTGTAGCGGAAAACCTCTTCATGGTATCAGAGCCTGGACCCAGGTTCGATTCGAAGAATCACTGCACCTCTATGGAATCCATAATTTCCACCATGGGGATCCTAGTTACTGGTTTGGAATGTTTATGAACACCTGCGGGTTTTGTTGTAATGGAAAACCTCTTCAGGGGTTACATTTTAATGGATTAAGGTTCAAGAGCTAAGTGATTTAGCACTTACCGATTAGGTAGTTTAATGGTTAATGGCTTAGGGATTACGACTATGGGATTAATGTTTAAGTGCTTAAGACATAGGAGTTTGTGGATTATGGGATTAGGGCTTAAGTGTTTAAGGGTATATGGCTTAGGGGTTAGGGGATTTAGGGATTTTACATTAAGGGATTACTGATTAACTAGGGTTGAGGGATTAAGGGTACTTTAGGGATTAAGGCTTAATGATTTAAAGGTCAATGTTAGCTTAGGGGTTAAGAGATTTAGGTTTTTATCAAAACTCCCTTGAAATTCCATGGAACATCTTCCAACATTCCCATCACCAATGTCATCCACGGATGCCACATGGTGAGCAGTGAATGGGGCCAACGTTGAAATTTATTCAAACTATTCTTATATGCATAGAAATTTGACATGGTTAGACTAGACACATGCCTTGAAAATATGTGAGGGTTTCAAGACTCAATGATGCTTGATGTCCCCTCATAATCTTTGAGATCGTCCATGTTTGCATCAATATTCATCATGCAATCTCATTGTCATCATTCGTCATCCCATCTATGGAATATTTGTCGAAACTCTCTTGACATGTCATGGAACGTCTTCCAACATGCCCATTCCAATTTCATCCATCGATGTTACATGGTGAGCAGTGAATGGGGCCAAAGTAGAAATTTCTTCAAACTATTCCTGTATGGGTCAAAATTTGACATGATTAGAGTATACACATTCCTTGACAGTATGCAAGGGTTTCAAGACTCAAGGATGCATGACATCCTCATACAATCTTTGAGATTGTCCATGTTTGCATCAATGCTGATCATGAAACCTCATTGTCATCATTCCTCGTTCCCTTTTATAGAATCTTTGTTGAAACTCTCTTGAAATGTCATAGAATGTTTTCCAACATGCCCATCACCAATTTCATTCACCAACAACACACAGTGAGTAGTGAATGGGGCCAACGTTTAAATTTATTCAAACTATTCCTATATGCATCGAAATTTGACATGGTTAGACTAGGCACATGTCTTGACAATATGGAAGGGTTTTAAGACTCAAGAATGCTTGACATCCCTACATAATCTTTGATATCATCAATGTTTGCATCAACATTCATCATGCAATCTCATTTTCATCATTCCTCATTCCCATCTAAGGCATATAGGAGTTAGATAATATTTTTGTATATGGGATTAGATTATGGATCATATATATTACTAGTTAATAATTATAGTTGTTATAGCTGACAATTTATTAGTGATAATGGTTACATTCAAGAGTCAAGGGTGGTAGGGTTATGCTTTTTGGGATATAGTGGTTATGGTTACAAGCTATATTAGATAATAGACATTAGGGTTCAAAATTAGTAGGTGTTAAGGGTTATAGGGGCTTGGGATTATAGTTTTTATGTGTTATACAATTTAGGGGTGATAAGGCTTCGACATCATTGGGTTATTATTTATAATGGTTATGGATTTAGGATTAGGAATTATGAGTGATAATAGTTATAGGGAATTCCCACGAGGTGTAGGGTATTTAAGGATTTTGTGTTAATGGATTAGGGATTAAGGGTTTATGGCTCAAGGGTTTAGGGATTAGGGATTAAGGGTTTAAGGATTTGTAATCACATATTAATATTTTTATAAATTTTTGCCAAAACATTATAATTGGGGTCAAAACTTTTGAAGGTTATTGTTATACATTGGGTTCATATACATGGTTATAGTTATTTTTATAAAAAATATGGGGTTTCTAGACTCAATCTATAAGTTAGAAAAATTTTACTCCGACACATACCAAGCATCACATGTTGGATGTGAATAGAAACCAAATATATGCACTACACATCAAGATAACATCCAAGAGCTGGGATATTTAAATAAAAACAAGTCTTTTACTCGATTGCATGTGGGATAGTTCAAACCGACAAAGGCCAAAGTACATATTCTATTACATGGTTCAAAGGTCCAGATCGTGGGAAGTTGGAGATCAATGATGAACATGTGTTGCAGATTTTAAACCAGCCAAAGTATAAAAAGCCATTCAAATATAGCACTCACTGAGAAGAAAGACGTGTCACTTAATAAATTTAGTGCGAGAGTCTCTTATGGTGTTAAATATCATTCATTTCTCATCTCTGCACACAATTGGCATTGTTTTTCTAGGAATTAGATCAAATCAATGGATATAAGAAATATTTGCACTCAATTGCCACTGTTGATCTAGCAATTATATCAAATCAATGGATACAAAAATTTGGTATCTTCTAACTTTTTACTAAGCATTTTATTTATAAATATTTCTTTTTACCCGGTAAAATCACAATGTTTTGTAGCTCCTTTTAGCTTTGCTATGTAGCGCTAACTCTCTAAGGTCAGAAAGGAGCATGGTCTATTTGGTTGTGTCCAAAGGGGGCTCACATTGGTCTCTTTTCCCTTTCTTCCTCACCCCGCACACCTCTAAACCTTTCCCATTCCTTAAATAGGCCTTCTAAAACCCGACAAAGCCCCTTTTGGTCCCAGCTCTAAGCACAAAGTCAAACCAACCATAAAAGCTTACCCATACGCCCTCGCGCACTCATGAACCCCTCATCGCTTTCCCACCTTTGATCATTCCCCGATAATATAATGGCCCACATCGCACCTGATAAAGGTGACTCGCTCAACCAATTTTCACCGTCAGATGCATCTCCGCCTGATCCAACGGTCTTCACATACATCATGCCACCAAATTTACCGAGTGATAGCGTGCGATGAGAGTGGTTTTCTCTCTCATCCGCTACTGCGTGTTGATGATTTAGTGGAATTGCTCGACCTCGGGCATTTACCACTTAGCACCCGAAAGCAGTGCGAAGAAAACCGTTACCACTCGACTAAACTACCCTCGCTTGTTAAACGCCCGTGCAAATCTATCGCCCGATGACCGTCCGATCTATCTGTTGAAGATCCAATGGCCCTAACACACCTCTCTCCCACCTCAACCGATAGCCTCCGCTGAGCCATCTCCACCATTCATTTCCCCGATCCGACAGTCATTCTTCTCGCTCACCCAAATCATCCACCTACCCATGCATTCCATGTCCTACGACCATTCTGTTGCCCAAAGAAGGAGATGACCGACTCTGCTAGCATCAGTTATAGTAATATCCCCAACAACCATATTTAACATAAAGAATGGCCAAAGGAGAAAAGGACACAACACGACTCTATAACTAAATTTATCAGTCATGGACTTCGCCGGTACGAGCACTCCAACCACCTAAAGGACAACATAGCATCTGAACAGATCAGATTCACCCACTGAAACAAGAAACCTCGTTCAGAGACTACATCAAGCGGTTAAATGTAGTTGGTGGTCAATTATGACCCCTCCATATCTAAACAACCAAGTTCCATAGTATTGTAAACTTATAAATATCCAGAAGAAAGATGTAATCAAGGTTGGAGTTTGATGCAAGGTTCAACTTCTAGAGACTATAGATATTTTGTCACTTGCAACATCTCATCTTCATTTTCAGCAAATACAAGCTTCTTTTGCTGTTAACTACTCACTGTCCATTTTCCTCTGTTCTAAGCTTGTGCCTAATATGCTGTGTTCTTGATCTCTTGATGTTTAGCACTAGATAATTGTCATTTTATCTCTGTGTTAGAATCTTGAATGCATCATTGAATAGGTTTCTCAGGTTTATTTCTATCTAATGCAGGAGAGTTGTCATCTTGTCTTTGCATTAATAGATTAAATTTGCAGGTTTCTGTACTAGTTACAACCGACCATCACATGGTCTTGTGTATCTGTTGGTGTGGTTAGAATTCTCATATTCACTTAATATCTAAACTATGAGCATTGATGGTCTAAAGCCTTGTAGTCTGAGGGTGTTCACACATGTCTGAAGTGAAACAAAGTAGAAGTGGTTATCTAGCTTGAACCAAACCATCATTCCTTCCATTAAACTTGCAACAATAGTTGAAATTATATGTTATCAAGCATCTCCAAGCTACAACCTAGGAGAGTTTCTTGGAATCCTAACATAATTGGTGCCGTTGCCGGGGAGAGGAGATTGAAGCTCAACTTCCCTGGGAAAACGACACAGATCCAACTATGATGATAGACAAAGTCTGGACACATTTTTTGTTGTAATCATCTATCTGGCGACTCTACTGGAGGACTAACCTTTTGGTGACTCCACATCATAATTCTGGCTTAGTTTGTGAGACACACTCAAAGAAATCCTCAGAAATCACCAGCTGGATCAGTGCCTGACCTTGAAAAGATTGTTAAGCAAAGAAAGACATCACAAAAGGGAGCATCAGGATCAGGTAAGCCTAAACAATCTTATATATCTCTGCCAGAAAGGCTTGTAACTAAGCATGCACATGTTGAAAATATAGAGCCTAGAACTATCAGTGAAGAAATACTCTCAAAGGTTCATAAATATCCCTATTTAGTAAATTCCCCTTCGGATCTCAGTCCAAAGGAGACCTCCCTTCCAGTCCATCATATTCTTTTAGCCCTGACAGTCATTTCTTAACTCCCTACCTTTCAGACTACTAGCACCCTTCCATCTACCCCATTCATGGTAGGTCCACCAACACCCACCAAAATGGAAAGAATCATAGCTGCTAGGTATGGACCCCTGGTTCTGCCTATTCCTTTGAATGCCATGCCTGTAGGAGAATATCAGAAGTACATGCCTAAGTTCATTGGTACAGAGGGAGTAACAGCTGAAGAACACCTTGAGTATTTTTATAGCTATGCTGTTAACCTAGATATCAGTTAAGATGATGTGTGGATGAGAGTATTTGTCCAAAGCCTTGATGAAGAGGCTAGAAAGTGGTTCAGCGAGCTGACCCCTAGGTCTATAGCAGACATTGAAGCATTATATGATGTGTTTTTAAAGCATTGCGGAGATAAGAAAGATCTGCTATATTACCATACTGAGTTTGGCAACCTGAAAAGGGAAAATGGGGAGTCATTGTTTGACTTTAATAAAAGATTCAATACTATGTATAACAAGATACCAGCTGAAGTGAATCCTACCCCCACCTCTGCCAAACTCACCTATGCCAATGCCTTTGATTCTGATTTCTGCTTGCTATTAAGAGAGAGAAGATGTGCTACTCTAGTTGAAATGCAAGATGCAACCTTGGAGGTGGAATCCAATATCATGGCTACAGAGAAACTCAAAAGACATGCTGATAGAAGGAGGCAGAGAGGTGAGTCTTCCTCTTCTTCTGCATCTTCAAAACACAAAATAGACAAAATGACTAAAATGATAGAGTCATTGGCTGCTGAAATATCCAAATTGAAGGTTGAGTAGAGTTCTGGGAAGGAAGGCTTCCTAATACATTTGCTCCTAAGAATCCAAATCCATTCAGAAGAGCAAATGAACAATTGTAGATCATTTGGAGGGGCAAAGAGGCCAGTGAAGAACAAAGGGTTAAGACTCATTTCCAGAACGTAGTCATGGAGGAGGAGCAGTTTGATGAAGAGGATGAGATTCACTGCATGGAAGACAAGGGCAGTACTACCTTTTTGACATTAGCTGCCTATGAGGAGTCATTACTCAGGGACCAGACTAGTCAAGAGTGGGACAAAGAAGCTATTCTGTAGACTGAAGACCAGCAAAGGTGTATCTTGAGGTCAAGAATGAGTAATGTTAAAGAGAATCCTGCCCAAAGACTTGTTGTCCCCACAGAGCAGCAGATCATCAAGCAGAAGAAACCGACAGCTGATCCCACCCTCCTGAAAGTACCAACTCAAGAGTTAAGAGTCCCTGACAAGTCTCCTTCCCCTTTCAGTTTTGAATCAGAAGTCTAGAAGTTAAAAATATCTATACCTTTGATAGAACTTGTAAAGAGTGAGGTCTTTAAGAAGCCCATCCTTGATGCCCTTGAGCTGAAAGCCTTACATGCACCTAATGACTATGTGAATTTACAAGATGATAAACTTGTAGCTGTGCTTAGCCCAATGACTGAACTTGCTGATGACAATTCCCCATCATTTTATGTCTCCTTGACCATTCATGACAAATCCTCCACAATTGTCTGCTAAACACAGGGGCCAGCCATAGTCTGATGCCCAAAGCTATCATGGAAGAGTTAGGCCTTGATATTACCAGACCTTATCATGACTTGTTCTCCTTTGATTTGAGGAAGGTGAAATGTTTGGGGTTAATAAAAAACTTAGCTATCACCCTAACTCAGCTGCTCATGAAAATCATGATGATGGATATTGTGGTAGCAGATGTCCCCCCTAAGTTTGGTATGCTACTTTCCAGAGGGTGGATTAAGAGGTTGGGTGGGAGATTGCAAAATGGCTTGTCTTATGCCACTGTCCCAGTGTTTGGAGGAGAAAGAATAAGACTATATAGAGAAGCCCAGTTGGATTATATCATCAGTGATGAGAATAATCCCACTAATCATCCCATTTACGCTGTGGACATTGATTTTGGAGCATGTATTCTCCAAATTGAAGAATCCCAGAGGGCCTTGGTGTAGCTCAAGAAATTGGTATGCCAAGCCATGGAAGAGGAAGGGACACAGGGTTGGGATATGTTCTTTGATGGAGCCTACTCAAAGGAAACTGCAGGAGCAGGAGTGGCGCTGGTGTCTCCAAAACAAGAAAGCACACATCTATCTTTTAAACTGACTTTTCAGGTCACCAAAAATATAGCAGAGTATGAGGCTCTGATATTGGGCTTAAATGTTGCCAAGGACATAGGAATCAGAGACATAAAGGTGTTTAGAGATGCTGATCTCATCATTCAACAAGTGAAAAAAGCATTCCAAGCAAGGCACCCAAGGCTGAAGCGTACAAAGATGAGGTATGGAGACTCAAAGACTCTTTTGACAACTTTTGTATCTCATATATCCCTAGAGTAAAAAATCAGCTTGCTGATTCCCTTGCTGTGTCTGCTAGCATGTTCATCCCTCCAATGCCCCCTAGATTGGCTTATCAAGTTCAGGTAAAATATAGACCATCCTTGCCTGATAATGTTCAGCACTGTAAAGTTTTTCAGGATGATGATGAAGTAAATAGGTTTCTGCAAGTCATTGATGAATTCTCTGAAATGAAAATTGATCAAGAGAATGAAACCTTGGAGGAATGTCCCCAGCCCTAGCTAAGGAACAGAATTGGCCAAAA
>APFE030147515.1:17611-35655 GCA_000404065.3 Pinus taeda
GAAAACCATCGCGTCCAAAAAACATGTGCGAAAATCATGCACAAAACCATAGGTGGGTCCGCCCAACCTAACATAGGGTCCAAAACCAAAATTTTCCGGGGCGCTACCCCGGACCCCATAAAGTGGGGTTACAGGTACCCCTCAAACCCCCTCTTAACTATTTGGAAAGAATATAACACAACCCAACAATAATGATGTGCCTCATAAGATTGACCAAAAAGAAAACCAGTCTGTAGTCCATAGGCATAACATAGGGAGTCCAGATCATCCAAAGTATATAAATCTGTCCACCCATTTGTCTGCTGCCCAAAGTTCTGGGTATTGCACCTTAATGAAGCAATTTGCTGATGTCTTTTCCTGGGAATATAGTGGCCTTAAAACTTATCACAAAAATATCATCCAGCATAAGTTCCCAGTGGAGAGAGACACCATTCCATTCAAATAGAAGCTGAGACCCATAAATCCTTTGCTCCTCCATCTGATTGAAAAAGAAATCAAGAAGTTGTTGGCTACCAAAATCATAGTTCCTCTGAGGTATTCAAAGTGGGCAGCCAACTTGGTAGTGGTGAGGAAGAAAAGTGGAGAAATTAGGCTGTGTGTTGATTTCAGGAACCTGAAAAAATGTTCCAGAAAGGACGACTATCCCCTGCCAAAGATGGAACATTTTCTACAGAAAGTCTCGGGAGCCAAAGTTATGTCTTTCCTGGATGGATTTTCAGGGTATAACCAAGTTGTTGTACATCCAGATGACCAAGAAAATACTGCTTTCACCACTCCTTAGGGCACTTTTATGTACTCTAAGATGCCCTTTGAGCTGATGAATGCTGGGGCCACCTTTCAGAGAGCTATGGATATAACGTTTGTAGGAGAGAAGGATAAGTTTGTCCTCGTCTATCTAGATGATATAACAGTATACTCTAGCAGCCATCAAGATCATTTGTAGCATTTGAAGAAAGTGTTTCTAAAGTGCAGAAGGTTTGGGATATTAGTAAATCCTATGAAGTCACAATTTTCTTTAGAAGAGGGCAAGCTTCTAGGATACATTGTTTCTGTTGTAGGCGTCAAGATTGACCCAGAGAGAGTGAAAGAGATATCTTGTATGTCCCAAGATTAAAAAAGGACATCCAATCCTTTATGGGCAAAATAAATATTGTAAGGAGGTTTATTCCTAATTTTGCAGAATTGGTAAAGCGCATCACCTCTATGCTGAAAGAGGGATCAGAGATCGAATGGACTGATGCAGCAAGAAGATCTTGCGAAGCTATCAAAAAAGCTATTGTGGAAGCCACCACTTTGATCAGCCTAGACTATAGCAAGGAGTTCCATATCTTCTCCTTTACTTCCTGTGACACCCTGGCAACAATCTTGTTGTAGAAAGATGATGGGGATTCAAAGCATCTAGTGGCATTTTTCAGCAAAACCTTAAGGGATGCTGAACTAAGGTATGATATTATTGAAAAATAGGCTTATGCTCTTATCATATCTTTAAAAGCTTTTTGAATCTACATTCTGCACTCCAAGGTAATTGCATATGTGCCCTCTGCTTCAATAAAGGATGTCCTAACGCAGCCAGATGTTGATGGAAGAAGGACTAAATGGATTATAAAGCTTATTGAATTCAACATAGAATTGAAGCCCACAAAGCTTGTCAAGGGCTAGGGCCTTGCTTAGCTGATGACTGAAAAAAAAATTGCAAAATGTTTGACATAAACTGCATGGGCACAAATTCAGAGGATGGACAGACAGAAGAAGCACCAGTAGGACATGACCGGTTGTTAGAAGAGAATCTAGCTTCTTGTGAATGGTATTCTACAATAGCTCAATTTTTGCTGAAGCTAGACGTCCCTCCTGGCCTTAGTTCAAGCCAAGCTAGGACTATTAAGCTTAGAGCAGCCAAGTTCTGTATTCATGAAAACTTGCTTTATTGAAGGGATCCATCTAGAATCCTTTTAAGATGTCTAGACAAAGAACAATCTGTGGAGGTCATGCATCAATTTCATTCCAACATCTGTGGAGAAAATCACTATTAGAAAACCATAGCCCACAAGATCCTAAGAGCTGGGTATTATTGGCCCACTCTGTTTTCTGATGTCTTTTCATTTGTAAGATCCAGTGACAAATGCTAGAGGTTTGAAGGAAAACAACAGTTGAAGTCCTTACCCTTGAAGGTAATACATGCCAGTGGCCCTTTCCAGCAATGGGGCTTGGATTTCATAGGGGAAATTAATCCACATTCTAGTGGCCAGCATAAATGGATCTTAGTAGCCATTGACTACTTCACTAAATGGATTGAGGGCCATCCCTACTAGGAAAGCTGATCACCATGTTGTCATGAAGTTTTTGATAGAGAACATTTTCACCAGGTTTGGCTGTCCACACAAATTTGTTACAGACAATACAACATCCTTCAGGGCAAAAGAGTTGGTGGACATGTGTAACTCAATGGGCATTAAGCTAGTGCATTCCACCTCATATTACCCTTAAGGCATTGGTCTAGAACAATCATCCAATAAGAGCCTAATAAGGATAATCAAAAAGCTGTTGGAAGACAACAAAAGGAACTGGGACTCCAAACTAAAGTTTGCATTGTGGGCTGACAGGATGACCATTAAGAAATCCATAGGGAATTCTCCATTCAAGTTGGTATATGGCATTGAGGTTGTATTCCCAATCTAGTTGACCTTCCTTGTGGCCAAGTTCTTGCAGGAAGAGTAGAATGAGGAAAATGACATGGCAAAGAGGATTAATGACTTGGCTGAAGTGCATCAAATCAAATATCGATTGATTGAACAGTCTGCAGCACATCAAAAGAGAATTAAGGAAGCCTTTGATAGAAAGGCAAAGATGGAAAATTTTCACCTATAGGAGGCAATCACTTATTTATAGTACAATAACTAGTGAACCCACCTATACTATAGTTGGGTTCACTAGTTGCCTGTTTTAAGGCCAAATTGAGGGAAAACTTCTATGAAGCCACCCAAGGGTTTCCCAAACCTTCCAACCATCTCCTGAACCTTCCATCCATCCACCAACATCCCTAAACCACCTGCCACATCACGAAAAAAATATTAGCTTGAACACTTGATTTTTCATGAAAAGCACAAAAAGAAAAAACAAATTTATTACAGTCCTTTACATGCATAACATTGATGTTTTATGTTTTTAACTTCCATGCTTAGGACAATAGCATGTTGTTCATGTTAATTTAGCATTATTGCAAAGCACAGCTCTGAGAGGTAACTAGGAAATGGTGTGCCTCAACATTGAATTTTAGTCTTTTTCATTATTACATTAGATCATCTCTCTCTTAGAGTAGATTTCTATTTCTTTCATCAAGTAACCAAGCTTCTTCTAAATCTATAGAAGTCTGGCTTGAAAACCCTAGTGGTGTCTCACCATTTGAATAGTGACGAAAGGTAGAACCATCACTTTTACCTGTGTATACAACACTGTCACCTCCAAGTTTGTACAAACCCTAGGTTGATAAAGTAAAGCTTGTAGCCCAAGAGTTGTAGCATTCTTGCTGCAATATTGGTCATCATCACAACCTTCTCTCACTCACTATCATACTCAACCAGCCAAACCTCAACTCCAAAATGATGTATATAAACATGAGTGGAGAAACTAACCTTAGGAATTGGATTAAGAGTGCACAAATTTGAAATAATCAATCCACTAACACCACTATTTGTGCACTAAAGGTGTTCACATCATTGGAGGACTTTTAAAACCATTTTTGACCATTACAACTTAATCTAGAGGTCTCTATAACTTTCCATGCCATTTTTCATCCAATTTGCATGAGGAATGTGGAGGATTTTCGTGAAAAAGCCTCAGACACTGGCACAACACTAGTTTCTTTCAATTGAAGCCCTTTAGTCACATGCACAAGCCTATCTACCAGTGACTGGAGCCTCTCAGTCACATGAATAAGCCTGCATGGGAGCGAGTGGGGCAGAGCACAAGAAAAAACAACAAACCCTCAACTCAGAACCTCTACCACCTATTGGATCATGTTCTCCATCATCTGTACATGCCTCCAAACATCTTTCAAGTCCTTTGACACTCATGAAAATATGACAAACGTGTCTCCCAGGTGCCACTGCCAAGTTGTCCTAAAAGCCAACAAACAATATTGGTAAGAGTGCCAACAAGTCCTCCACTCTCTAACAAACATATGCATAAGATGCAACACATCTGACAGACCTGCAGCATAATGTAGCACATCTCTGTCTTCATCATAATACCAAGCCATCACTGCAACAAGTCATCCTCGTGAGCATAAGCATGAATACCTAGTCTTCCAAATCATCAGGTGTGGAAACTCAACAACATGAGAAACCATCTCCAATGCCTATAACAACACCATCTATCTGTAGTAGCATCAACAAATCATCATAACATGTCCTACAACCATGTTTTCTCAGCCTCCAATTCCTACACTAGGTTATGACATAAACATAAAAACCACTAGTACAAGAACAACTATCAACCATGCCAATTCCATCATCTAACCATGATGAATGTGAAATCATACACTTGACATCAATGGCAACACAACCATCCCAATGCCAACCCAACTAGTTGCAACCACACTATAAAGAAGACATCCAACCATCAGTTAGTCTACATAGGGTTCACATCAATGCCAACATGAGCTAGTTGCCACCATGAACCAATGCCAATATCAACTAGTTGGAACCATGCACACCATAACACTAATAAATAAGACGTCCATCCAAGAGTCTAATCACAATGAAAAAATAAAAAATAGCCTCTTAAACTTAATGGACAAACATATCTGAAAACAAAGAGGGAAAAAATCCCAAAAAAATCCACCTATAGGAGGCAATAACTTATTTATAGTACAATAACTAGTGATTGAATAGGGGAATTTACATCTTTCCAATGTAATAGCATGTGATCAATCACTCTATCTCTCAGTAAAAGGCATGATCATGCTTCAAACTTGAGAAATTCACTTGAATCTAGCCTAGATATGATAGATTTTAGGGATCTAAAGACACAGATAGTAACTCAATATGGAAAATAGATGCAAAAAAAAACTCAAAAATAGGAAAGAGAAAAGGATTTTCAAAATCTAATGAAGAAACATTATATCCTTCCTGAGTGGAGCTACCACTTATGTACCAATTCACTATGCACCAATTCACCAAATGAAAAATCTTGATACTACAATGCAATTTTCCACTATATCCAATGCAATCAATCCTAATACATGTTAAGGGAATGGAGAATATGGCCCATACCCTTGATTTGATAGTTTTCCTTGCATAATCCTGGCTAATATAGCCCCAAAGATCCAACTCTAGCTTCTAGCACTTTCTTTCTACACATAAGAGAACAATAAGACCAATATAAAACCCTTTCAAGCAATACAAATATCAAATACTATTATATCTAACCTAATATACTCAAGAAATATTAGATCTACCATTTTTTTGCCATAAAAGACTGAATACACAAGATAAAGAAGGGGAAAATCATATACATCTATATCCATATCATGAGACATATTACATCAACCAAGTTTTTTTACCTTGAGTCCCAATTGAAAGTCTCCTAGATTCTTACTCCAACTCCTCCTTGGACCTCACATAAAGATGAATGCTTTGATCTCTAAGGGTTGTTGGAGAATATTTTTGCAGAAGATTGAACCAAAACTTAAAGAATCAACAAAATAATCAAATAAAGTAACAAACATTTTTATGACTAAATATAATTAAAAAGACTTGAGTGCATGAATACCTTAATGAGATCCGATGTGATTTTTAATTTACATGGTGTTGTGAGCGAACTGAGGAGGTAAAGCTGCTATGCAATCTGAGCTAGGGTTGACATTAGGGTTGTATCATTGGGTACCATGGCAGGACGTGCAGGCGGGAGTGCCGCTCCCTCCTACAATCAAATAGTGGCAGACAGAAGCAAGGATGATGGAACACATCGTTTCAAGAAACCTATGGGGATGGCAACATAATCTATTAACACGAAAAAAATAAGAAAAAACAGACCTCCTGAATAGGAAAGGGATCAGTAGGAAGCCAATAAGGAGAAGAGGGCATGGGGCAACAATTAGAAAAATTCTTCCATGAGCACAACTAGGGTTTGTAAACCCACGTCGACCATAATTCCCTGGGTCATTTTAAGTGACCTAGTGCTACAAGCGCAGAAAGATCACATGACAAAATATGTGGTTATATGAAAATTCATGGGGATATGGTCGACAGAGAAGGCGTTGCACGTATGGATAAGGAGCCACTAGAAACCCAAGGGGAAAATAAAACTTCACCTGGGATCCAAGGGCTTCTTCATGGTGGTTTTCACAAGCCTAGAGGACAAAGACAATGTGTTTGAGGGAGGGCCTTATTTCTACACTGCTGCAGGCCTCTACATGAGACCATGGATGATGAACTTTGTCCCAAAATGCGAAACATTCACATCAGTATCAGTATGGATAAGACTCTACTCCCTTCCTCTAGATTATTGGTTGCCAGAGTCTCTGAAGACAATAGGCAACAAACTGGGGCATTTTATAAAGATCTCAAATGTGACTCTGAAAGGAAAATATACCTCCTTCGCTCGGATCTATGTGGAAATGGATTTATCTGGGGCACTTCTAGATGTGATAATTTTATAAGTGTATATTGAAGAATGGGTGCAAGCGGTGGACTATGAACATGTGCCTTTTAGGTGTCATAAATGCCATGAACATGCGCATCTGTACAGAGACTGCCCAACAAACAAAATGGAAAGAAACGTCAAAATCACAACAGATAAAAATCCCAAGGGTTTCACCAAGATCAAAGGCAAAGGGAAAGGTGGGAAGCGGAAATAAAACAAGATTGGTGAGGATAGGCAACTGAGCCAAAATGGTTTCAAGATCTCAGAAGATGAAGTTGGAAACAAAGGAATAAACTAGGAATTGGAGATCACTCCTAATGAGAAGGAAAGGGATGTAAGCATGGAAAATATGACAAAGAATAACCAAAAAAAGGATGATTTTCCAAGCAGTATGGAGATAAGTAGGGACCATGAGATGACCCCAAGTGAGGCTGGAATGGAGGACCCTGAACTGCAGGAGATTCTAGAAAGGGAGAATTTAGATCTAGAGAAGTTTCTGGAACAAGGTATCACCAAAGGAGTGGATTCCCTGCCAAAAGAGGAATTTGATAGGGTTCAACAACTCTTACTTTAGATATCACAAACGAAGGGCTTTGGAGTCAAAATAAATCATGAAATTTGAGAGCATAAGGGGGTCAAAATGATGGAGGACTCGCAGATACAATCCCACAAGAACCCGGATAGGAAGAGAGGAAGAAAAATACAGAATGAGCTACTGAACAAATGTGGGAAACTGATGATTAACTCAAGTAAGATGAGAGATCTGACTGGTTATTCCTTTACAAATATTTCTTAATGAAGCTTACAACCTAGAACATTAGAGGTATAGGAAGTAGAAGGAAACAAAGAAATATTAGCAGTAGAATAAAAGAAGAAAAACCAGATATGGTTTTTATTTAGGAAACAAAATGCTCGATGGAAAAGAGAAGAGAAATACATAACAAATGGTTAATCAAGTATGAATATCTAGAGCTCAAAGCAAAAACCTCGGCGGGGGGGTTCTTATGCTCTAGGATCCCCAGAAATTTGGAATCTTGGATGCTGAAGCGTCTAGGAACTATCTTTCATTGGTGTGTCAACCTTTAGGGGATCAGGAGAGTTGCATGATCACAAATGTCTACGAGCCTCAAAAGCAAGAAGACGAATTCAAGCTTCTCATAGCCCTTGTGGAGCTAAGAGTGAGACACCCTGATGTGCCCTGGATTGTTGCAAGAGATTTCAATATGAACAGATCTCTTACAGAGAAAAAAGGTGGTATTAGACAACTAGGCAGAGACTCCATTGCCTTCCAAAACTTCATAATGAACATGGTGTTAGTGGACACTGAAGCGTTAAATGGCAACTTTACTTGAAACAATAAGAGAGGAGGGGCTTCTCAAGTTGCCTCTAAGCTGGATAGATTTCTCATCCTAGAGGACCTCTTTCTGTCAGGCCCTGCCATCTCAGCTTCTACCCTTCCCTTTGGAGGCTTGGACCATTGGCCTGTATAGCTTGAGGCTACTTCCATGGGCACACCTAGAAATAGACCTTTGAGGTTTTGAAAATGCATAGCTCTCTCACCCTGATTTCTCCAACAATATTGAAATATGGTGGAAGGAGGATCTGAACATTCAAGGCACTAAAATGTTCTTGCTCTAGTAGAAACTTAAAAACATCAAATCCAAGCTTAAATATTGGAACAAAAAGGGTTTTGGTAACATTTTCAAAGTTAAAAAATAAGTTGAGCAAAAACTCCATGCGATAAATCAAAGCATCATCACAGATGGTTTCACTAAGGAGCGGAAAAATCTAGCTGATTCTCTGCAAAAAGAATGGGAAGATAGATGCATGCAAGAGGATATTTTCTGGAGATAGAAATCAAGGGTGCGATGGATTAGAGAGGGAGAAAGAAACATGAAGTTCTTTCATAAATCGACCATAAATCACAGGGCACACAACAGAATCACAAAACTCAAGGATTCCCAAGGGATAGAGCTCGTCTCTCACAAAGAAATGGAATTCATCCTTGTTCAACACTTCCTCAACATAGAAAAGGAACCTCTATTCGATAGATGTAGGTTCATCAGTTAGTTCACAAAGTACATCCCTCAGCTGGTCACCAAAGAAGACAACCACAATCTTAATAGGCCAGTGTCAGAAGAGGAGGTCAGTGATGTGATAAATGAAATGCAAAATGACAAATCTCCAAGCCCAGATGGTTTCAATGTGGACTTCTTCAAAGCTTGTTGGAGAACAGTCAAACAGGATATCCTTGAGGTGATGGAAGACTCATGAAGATCCAAATTGGTTCTGAAGGCCCTCAGTGCCTCCTTCATAGCTTTAATCCCAAAACAGGAAAAATCTATGACTCCGGATGGTTTCAGACCCATAGCTTTATGTAATGTGGTGTACAAAATTATTTCCAAAGTTATTACCAACAAACTCAAGCCCTTCTTCCAGCTTTCGTCTCAGAGAAGCAAACTAGCTATATGGAGGGAAGACAGATTCTCAATAACATCATACAAGCTCACGAGGTGGTACACTCTCTCAAAGAAAATAAACAAGCTGGTATGATCATCCAGCTGGACCAGGCAAAAGCTTACGATAAGCTAAGTTGGTCTTATATAAAGGCAGTACTAAGAGCTTATGGCTTCGACCACAACTGGATAAAATGGTTTATGGCACTAGTATCCACCACCTATTTTTCCATCTTGCTTAATGGTGCTCCTTCAAGAACATTCATGCCCTCTAGAGTTCTTAGACAAGGGGATCCACTCTCTCCCTTTCTCTTTGTTCTTATAATGGAAGGACTAGGCAGAGCGATCAAAACAACAAATGTTGAAGGAACAATCCAGGGTCTCGAACTTACCCTAGATGGAGAGGCAAATACTCACCAACAATTTGTAGATGACATGATGCTGCAGGGTATATCCACAGTCAGGGAAGCCAGAGTGATAAAAAAAATCTTAAACGACTTTGCTATGGCGGCTGGCATAGAGGTAAGCCTCAACAAATCAAAAGTTTTCTTCTTTAACACTGACATTGCTATTCAGAGGAACATGACCAGAATTCTTGGGTTTCAAAGGGACCAGTTACCTTCCAAGTACCTAGGAATACCTCTTATAGACAAACCTCTAAGCAAGAGAGTGTGGGAGTTGATAATGAATAAGCTTCAGGACAATATCAAGAAATAGACTTTCAGGTCTTTAAATTTGGCTTGACACCTTGTGCTCACACAACCTATCTTGTAGGCTATTCCCTTTTTCATGTTCTCAGCTCTTCTAGCTCCTAAAGGAGTTTTGTAACAGATCAAGAGCATTCAAAGGGATTTTCTATGGGGGAGAGGGG
Organism: Pinus taeda; assembly: GCA_000404065.3. Lineage (NCBI taxonomy): Eukaryota > Viridiplantae > Streptophyta > Pinopsida > Pinales > Pinaceae > Pinus > Pinus taeda. Next base: position 27,581 of record APFE030147515.1, read on the forward strand.
AAGAGAAAATGAAATGGCCTTTATTAGCTTGGGACAAGATATGAAAACCCAAGTCCCATGGTGGTTTGGGGCTTCATGACCCCGAAACCCTCAGCAGAGTTTTGGGAGATAAACTTTGGTGGAGGTGGCTCAAGGAATCGACAACCCCTTGGGCCAAGCTCTAGAAACAAAAATATGCAAAAAACTGGCAGGAGAGGGATCACATCCAAATGTCAGGTTGCATTAAGGGCTCCCACATTTGGAATCTTGCTTGGGAGAATAGAGGTATTGTCCAACAACGTAGTTTCTGGGAGATCCAAGCTGGGAACATGACATGATTTTGGGAGGATAACTAGCAACAAGAACCCAATTTGTTTAAGGATGAATTAGCCACTCTAAAAAATGATACTGACAACAAAGGTTTACTTATGGTAAGTGACTTCTAGGATCAGGTAAGGAACAATGGTAAATGGATAATTTGGAAGAACTTAGGCCACAGTGAAGATAGCCCTTTGAAGGCCCAGGCAGATTCTCTTACTCGGGATTTGGAGCAAAGGAAGATTCTGGTGTCCTCCTTGTCTGACCAACTAAGATGGGGAAGGAACATTGAAGGAAACTTTAACCTCAAAGAAACTAAAAGAATAGTCACAGGGTTTAACGACCAAAACCCTGATCAGGTATGGAAGAACCTTTGGTAGAACCCTCACTAGATGAAAATAAAGTTGTTCATTTGGCTTGTTCAACAAAAGAAAATTCTAACTTGGGAGAATCTACTAAAAAGGGTTTTTGTCGACCCATCCAAATGCCCTCTATGTGGCTTACAAGAGGAAATGATGAATCACCTACTCAACCTCTGCCCTTTCACCTCTACCGTCTGGGATTGGGTGGCTTTAGTCTTTAGGCATATTGATCGGGATAGACTCAGAATCACCAACACTTTGAAGAATTGGAGGAAAAACTTCATAGGAAATGAAATCATCAATAAAGTTTGGAATCTGGTTCCAAGGTTTGTCATCTAGGATGTTTGGAAAGAACACAATGGAAATATTTTCAAGAGCAAGACAAGCACTTCCCAACACATGATTACACAAATTCTACGACAGCTCAAAGAAACAGTCAGAGGTTTGTTGTGGAAACTTATGGAGAATCCTCCTCTGCCCTAAGAATCTTGTATAATACTATGGTTGGGTCTCCAGTCAATAATCCCACAGGGCATAAACAAGAGTGTGAGCCAAACAAATGCAAGTTTGGATATTTGGAAGCCTCCTCCACAAAGCTTCTTAAAAGTCAATATAGATGGAGCGTCTAAGGGCATCCCAAGGTTAGCTGGTTTTGGGGGTGTTACAAGAGATGAGCAGGGACACATAAAGGAGATCTTTCATAGTCACTTGGGGAAAGGCACTTAACATGGCATAACTCATGGCCTTAGAGCAATGCTTAGAAACCCTGGTGAATTTAAATTCACACAATGTCATCATTGAAGCAGATTCAGAATTGATCATCAAAGCGGCCAAGAAAATGTGCAATGGAAAGACATGAGAAAAAGTGTCGAAACATTGGAGGATATTGCAGGGCTTTCACCATATTCACACCCACCTACAAATCGTAAGAACCATCAACTTTCTCCATGTGAAAAGAAAAGAAAACATGTTGCTTGATCTTTTGGCGAATGAAGGAGTGATTAGTAAGGAAAGTGGTACTCGACATGTTTGGGAGTCGATACCCCTAGGCAAACTATGTGAATATTTTCTTTGTTAGGCTGCCAAAGATATGGAACACTTCCAGACCTTCAGTAGAGAGAAGGAGGAAGACTAGCGAAAGGAAAGAAGAGAGGAGGTCCTTGGGTTGCGGTTTCTCCCAATCATTAAAACTCAAGGAAAACAAGATTGAAGAAGTGAAGCGATTACATAGTTCCTGGTGGAACAGAGGTTGTGGGTTGTTCTGGATGAGCTACTTCAAGAGGGTTTCAAATATGAATAGCCGATCTCAGTCTAAACACAGGAGGATTAGGAACAAATAACATGATCTAGAAGGATCAAGATCGATGGATCGACAAGATGGACCAATGGGGCTCTAGAGAACTAAGGGAGTAAAACGTTGCTTAACCCGTTTGCCATTTGAATGGCCATAGTACGTAGTTTCTTTTGGCCTTAGTCATCCGACGGATTTCGAGCCAGAAAGAGATCGAATGTTAAGCACTTGGATGGACCCAAAATCCCATAGGTTGAGGAGCTCTAATATTTTTCGATTCCAGATTTGTGTTATTCATCATGCTATTGTTCAGGCCGAAATCATGGTGGACTGTTGGAAATAGACTTTGATCAATGGTACTGTTTCTCTGCATAGCTCTTATGTTCATAGGATTTGTGGACCATCGGATGGGAAGTTCGTTTCGATAGTGGGGATTACACGTTCAAGTTCGGGCTTGGGGAGTGGATCGGAGAAGAATGATTGGTGCGATTTTTGTATTTTTTGAAGTCCGATTGTCTTTGCAGTTTGTATGAGAAATCGGTGATAAGAAAGGAACTTGTTCCTTAGTCTTTTGCTGTAGAGATGATGTAACCCCACGCAAAATTGTAACCTCGCGAGATATTGTCTGATCTTGGGTTTTGTTAACCCTGCTAATGGTAAATCAACAATGAGCTTGTCTTGTGATGGTAAACCAGCAACGGGTTTTTCTTTGCACTGGTAAAGACATGTATGATATGAATGGAATAAGGAACGATGGTGGCTGCGCGCTCAGGATCCCGTGCCCTGCTGTGCTTCTGATCTCCCCTTTGCGCGCCTGTGCCTGGCAGCGCCGCTGCTAGGCAGCCTTCCCCCTCTGCTACTCGCCTGGGCCTCCTGCCCTTTCTTTCCTCAGGGCCTCCTGCCCTCCCCTCCCTCGGATCCTTCGCTGGAGCGCCTTCTGCGCTGATGCCTCTCCCTGCTATGGATCCCCCCTTTATGGATCCGGATGATCTAATGAAGTCCTTTGCTTCGCTCATCCCTGAGAACGCCTCGGAGAAAATCCACCCTTCTGCTTCAAAATTCATTAAAAAACTCGATGAAATACTGGAAGTCTCGCTCCCCCCAGCCCTATCGAGGAGAGCTGCTGTCGCGCTTGCAGAAAGAGGCTGGTTGGCCAGTTCACGGGGCTATGGCCTTCTCCCCGTACTGTCCAACGCTGGGTAGAAAGAAACTAGAACTCTATGGTTCAAGGAAAGATAGAAATAAGGTTCTGTGGAAGGGGGTTTTTCACCTTCCTCTTCGAATCAGTGGAGGATCGTAATCTCATCTTCCGAAATGGGCCTTACTTTATGGATACTCGAGGTCTTTACCTCAACAGATGGACCCCTGACTTCGATCCTGAGATGGATGTTCCCAACGCTGTCCCTGTATGGGTTTGCCTTCCCCACCTGCCTCTACACTGTTGGGGAGATGAATCTGTAAGAGCCATTGGGAACGCTATGGGGAAATACATTGACAGATCGGAGCCAAAGGAGAACATGCATGCATGCGCTCGGATATGTGTAGAAGTGGATTTGGGAAAAAGGTTACCAGAAGCAATCAAACTTAAAGTTGATCAGTGGACGCACATACAGCAAGTGGACTATGAGCAGCTGCCATTTAAGTGAAAGGTATGTCATGAATACAGACATTTTGCTAATAGATGCAGTAAATCTAAATCTTTAGACTCTGTTAACACTGTAGAAACACCAGAAGAAGCTTGGGAAATTGTTAAGAGGAAAAAACCAAACCCCCCTTCAGGAACATCCTCGAAGCCCCCCTCTGAAACCCCCATCTCCCCCTCCCAACCCTCTGGAGCCGGCCCTTCCTTCTCCCCCCTCCTCCACCACTCCTTCCCTCTTCGTCAAGTCCTTTTGAATCTCTGTTTGCAGAGGACCCCCTTCCCCTCCCCCCTCCCCGAAAGGCCCATGGGAACCCCTCCCCCCTGCAGAGCTCCCCCACCCCAATAGCTGGAAGAATCCTAACAAGGAACAAATCGAAAGAAAACATCACCACCACTGACCCTCCAAGAAAAGTGGGAAGGAAATCAAACAAAGAGATAAGGGATGAGGCAGCTGCAAAAGAAATGGCCATGGGGACCCAGCAGCCAATGGATTCATATTTAGACAAGACCAAAGGAAGTGGAGAGAAGATGAAAGAGAAATCCGGGGTCCACAATAAAAATGGTAAATGATGATTTTGGTCTCTTGGAACTGTAGGGGGATGGGCTCCTCCCTAAAAGCTAACGCAGTCCGAGACCTTTTGAAATTAGAACATCCAGACTTCCTCCTACTCCAGGAGACCAAAATTACTGAACAGGAATTCCAAAATAGTATGAAAAGAAGTAGAAATTATGAAGGAATAGCTATGAGCGCAATGGGAGCCTCAGGTGGAATAGGGACAATTTGGGACAAAAATAAATGGAAACTCAAAGATAGCAGGCAGAACAAATGGTGGATTAGGTTAGACATGCAAAGTTCAGTCACGATAGAAGAGTACTCTATATATAATGTCTACGCCCCTCCTCACTTCAGAGATAAAGCTTCTTGCTGGGAGTCAATCTCCCTAGACCTTTTGATTGCCCATGGAAGGAACATCTTCCTGGGAGGAGATCTGAACTTAATTAGGAGTGCTAAAGAGAAGCTGGGAGGGAATTTCTATGCTGACCCTTCAAGAGAGGCATTAAAAGAAATTATTCAAACACACAGTCTAGTTGACATCCCTCCCAAAAACGGCCGCTTCACATGGTCAAATAAGAGGATAGGTAAAAACAACATCAAAGAGAGGCTGGATCGGATATTGGCTCAAGAGAGAATAGTGGCTAATTTTCCAAGAATACAAAGCACAATTATCCAAGGCTTCATTTCAGACCATAAGCCAGTGGCTCTACAATTGGACAAAGGGGAAAATATGGGACCAATTCCCTTTAAATACAACAAAACGTGGGACAACAGAGAAGACTTCAGAAACCTGATAAAGGATCAATGGGCAATGGACATCTCGGGCTCCCCTCATTTCATCTGGGAAACCAAGCTTAAACTTCTTCGGACTGCCATCAAGCAATGGGCTAGGCAATACGTAGCGGAGGAAGGAAAAAAGAAAATCGATCTCCAAGCGAAACTAAATCAGTGGAATCAAGAAAAGGAAAGCGTCCAAGTCACTGAAGATGATCAAAGAATAGAAAACGAACTGTACAAGGAGCTGTACAAACAGCACCGACTGGAAGAGGAAGAGAAAAGACAGAAATCGAGATGCCTCTGGCTCAAATCAGGTGATGAAAATACCTCTTTCTTTCATAATAGCCTCAAACTAAGGCGAGCAGGGAATAACATTGGAAGGATAATGGTGGATGGAAGGGTTGTTACAGAACAAGAGAAGATCAAGGAGGCAGCGTCCCGACATTTTCAAACTCTCCTAACTGCTGATCCTCATTACCTGGAAAACCCAGATTTCCTCAGTATGATCGAGAACAAGATCTCAGAAGCCCAAAATGCAGACCTGGACAAGGAGATCATGTTGGAGGAAATAGAATGGTCTCTACAAAGCATGCCCCTGGACAAGGCTCCAGGGCCAGATGGTTTCTCAGTGGCCTTTTACAGAACTCACTGGGAAATTATCAAGAAGGATTATATAAGAATGGCAAAAAAATTCTTCACCAAATGCAAAATGGGCAGCAGCATCAAATCCTCCCATCTGGCTCTGATCCCCAAAGACCCTAACCCTCAATCCTTTGATAGATTCTGCCCTATATCATTGTGCAATGTATCTTACAAAATCATCACTAAAATCTTGGCAAACAGGCTTAAAAAAATTCTCCCTTCTCTCATTTCTGAAAACCAAGGAGGCTTCGTCCCTAGGAGGCATATAACGGATAATGTAATTCTCATACAGGAGGCAATTCACAGCAGTATGTCTAGAAAGGAAAGGGGCATGATCATTAAACTTGACATGGCGAATGCCTTTGACAGGGTTAACCATTCATTCCTTCAGGTCGTCTTGAAGACTTTCGGTATCTCTGAACACTTCATTAGCAGGGTCATGGAATGCATTTCCTTCAACTGGACTGCTCCCCTTATCAATGGTAGGCCCGGTATCGCCTTCAAAAGTTCAAGAGGCTTGAGGCAAGGATGCCCGCTTTCTCCCTTTCTCTATATCATCATGGTTGAAACTCTAAGCCTGCAGTTGGAGAATAAACGAAGGATAAAGGAAATAATAGGGATCGATATAGTCCGAGGGTCCAAAGGGATTAACCACTCCCTATTTGTTGATGACACCCTCTTAATTGGAGGCGCATCAAGCCTTATGGCTCGGAGTTTCAAGGAAACGCTGGACCTCTTCCTCCATGCTTCTGGAGGTAAATTAAACAACAAAAAATGTATGATCTACACCTGGAATGTCCCAAGACACATAACCCAGAGAATCTCTTTAATCATGGAGATCCCTGCCCAAGGGAACTGGTCCCACTTTATGTACTTGGGGTTGCCTTTAGCCAAGGAAACAATCAAAACTGAGATATGGGTTAAATTAATTGAAAAATTGAGAGGGAAGCTTCAGAGCTGGGGAGTGTATTGGCTTAACCTATCAGGCAAAACAATTCTCATTAAGGCCATCCTTTCAGCCCTCCCAATCTATCAATTCACCACCACTCTTGCTCCAGCGAGCATCCACAAGCACATGGAGCTGATAATTCGAAGTTTTTTGTGGCAAGGAGGAAAGCAAGACACAAAAAAGTTCAGCTTGGTAAAATGGAGTAAGGTCATTCTCCCCTTAGCAAAAGGCGGGCTCAGAATTAGAGTTCCAAGGCTAGCAAACATGGCTATGGGCTTCAAATTAATCTGGAGGATTCTCAGTGAGAGAGGTGCTTGGTGGACAGAGATCATCAAGAGAAAATATCTGAATGGGACCAACAGCAATATCCTTACAGAAACTATTATTGACAGACAAAGCACTCCAGTGTGGAAGCTGATCAAGAAATCTCTCCCCCAATTCAAACCTCATAGGGAGAGGTATCAGCATTTGGGAGGACAGAATTATGGGCTTGGAGGCCAGAGGATCTATTCCAAATTTCGGGCCCCTGCAACGATGGATGAAGGAGGCAAACCTCAAAACTATCTATGACATCTCTCTCTGGGATCAAAACTGCTGGAAAGGTTGGAAATCTCTCGCCCTCCCCAATGACCTAATGAACATCTGGACAGAACTCAAGTCTTCTCTCATTGGCTCAGCCCCTATAAATCGATTGTCAGAAGACAAGTTCATTTGGGATCCTAATGGAGGCTGCTACACGGTCAAATAGGGCTACAGAGCCCTCCAAAACACCTCAGCAATAAATAATTGGTCTCTTCACAAGGTAGTTTGGAGATTTGAATGTCTGCCAAAGGTTAAACTGTTCAATTGGACCCTCCTTCATGGAAACATTCTTACTGCTGAAAACCTAAGGAAGAAGGGCATCCATGGCCCCTCAATATGTTGCATGTGTAGGGAGGAGGAGGAAAGCAATAGCCACCTCTTTATAGAGTGTCCCTTTGCAAGGTCTTGTTGGAATCTCGTTACTAGCCCTCTAAACATTGGCGATCTCCCCAACCAGATCACCCTCCTTCAGAAAAGATGGGAGAAAAGCTTTCCCCAATCTAGCAAAAGAAAGAACCTAGCTACAAGGATGTGGAATAGTATCCCCTCAAATCTTTGCTGGCAGATTTGGCTCGCCAGAAACAAGTGCATTTTCAACAACATGAAGCCAGATATTTCTAGGACTCTTGCTAAAACGATTGCACTAGTTACAGAGACCATTGAAACAAATGGGATAATCCAGGCAGATCAGGAACTGATAGATGCAAGTGTAAAAGAGTGGATGAGAAAATTCAAGTATGAAACAAGAAATAAAAATAAAGAATACAAAGGAAAAGGAAATCTGGATTGGAAACTGAGAGGAACTAAGGAAGAAGTCAATAACTGGATTCAAAAGCAAAAAAGACCCACCCTCCATTTCGATGGGGCTTCAAAAAATAATCCGGGCCAAGCTGGAGCCGGAGGAATTATCAAAGATTCTCAGGGGAAAACCATAGTCAAATATGAATGGGGACTAGGCTGCATGACCAACAACAAGG
>APFE030147515.1:36586-57208 GCA_000404065.3 Pinus taeda
AGGGCCTCCTGCCCTCCCCTCCCTTGGATCTTTCGCTGGAGCGCCTCCTGCGCTGCTGCCATTGCCTGCTATGGATCCTCCCTTTCTGGATCTGGATGACCTGATGAAGTCCTTTGCTTCGCTCATCCCTGAGAACGCCTCGGAGAAAATCCGCCCTACAGCTTCAAAATTCATCAAAAAACTCGATGAAATTCCGGAAGTCTCGCTCCCCCCAGCCCTACCGAGGAGAGCAGCTGTTGCGCTTGCAGAAAGAGGCCTGGTTGGCCAGTGCACGGGGCTTTGGCCTTCTCCCTGTACTGTCCAACGCTGGGTAGAAAGAAACTGGAACTCGATGGTCCAAGGAAAGATAGCAATAAGGTTCTGTGGAAGGGGGTTTTTCACCTTCCTCTTCGAAACAGTGGAGGATCGTAATCTCATCTTCCGAAATGGGCCTTACTTTATGGATACTCGAGGTCTTTACCTCAACAGATGGACCCCCGACTTCGATCCTGAGATGGATGTTCCCAATGCTGTCCCTGTATGGGTTCGCCTTCCCCACCTGCCTCTACACCGCTGGGGAGATGAATCCGTAAGAGCCATTGGGAACGCTGTTGGGAAATATATTGACAGATCGGAGCCAAAGGAGAACATGCATGCATGCGCTCGGATATGTGTAGAAGTGGATCTGGGAAAAGGGTTACCAGAAGCAATCAAACTTAAAGTCGATCAGTGGACGCACATACAGCAAGTGGACTACGAGCAGCTGCCGTTTAAGTGCAAGGTATGTCATGAATACGGACATTTTGCTAATAGATGCAGTAAAGCTAAATCTTTAGACTCTGTTAACACTGTAGAAGCACCAGAAGAAGCATGGGAAATTGTGAAGAAGAAAAAACCAAACCCTCCTTCAGGAACATCCTCGAAGCCCCCCTCTGAAACCCCCATCTCCCCCTCCCAACCCTCTGGAGCCGGCCCTTCCTTCCCTCCCTCCTCCAATCCTTTTGAATCTCTGTCTGCAGAGGACCCTCCTTCCCCTCCCCCTTCCCCGAAAGGCCCCATGGAAACCCCTTCCTCCCCCCTGCAGAGCTCCCCCACCCCAACAGTGGGAAGAATCCTAACTAGGAACAAGTCGAAAGAGAACATCACCTCCACTGATCCCCCAAGAAAAGTAGGAAGGAAGTCAAACAAAGAGATAAGGGATGAGGCAACTGCAAAAGAAATGGCCACGAGGACCCAACAGCCAATGGATTCATATTTAGACAAGACCAAAGGAAGTGGAGAGAAGATGAAAGAGAAATCCGGGGTCCACAACAAAAATGGTAAATGATGATTTTGGTCTCTTGGAACTGTAGGGGGATGGGCTCCTCCCTAAAAGACAACGCAGTCCGAGACCTTCTGATATCAAAACATCCAGACTTCCTCCTACTCCAGGAGACCAAAATTACTGAACAGGAATTCCAAAATAGTATGAAAAGAAGTAGAAATTATGAAGGAATAGCAATGAGCGCACTGGGAGCCTCAGGTGGAATAGGGACAATTTGGGACAAAAATAAATGGAAACTCAAAGATTGCAGGCAGAACAGATGGTGGATCAGGTTAGACATGCAAAGCTCAGTCACGACAGAAGAATACTCTATATATAATGTCTACGCCCCTCCCCACTTCAGAGATAAAGCTTCTTGCTGCGAGTCAATCTCCCTAGATCTGAACTTAATTAGGAGTGCTGAAGAGAAGATGGGAGGGAATTTCTATGCTGACCCTTCAAGAGAGGCGTTAGAAGAAATTATTCAAACTCACAGTCTAGTTGACATCCCTCCCAAAAATGGGCGTTTCACCTAGTCAAATAAGAGGACAGGTAAAAACAACATCAAAGAGAGGCTGGATCGGATATTGGCTCAAGAGAGAATAGTGGCTAATTTTCCAAGAATACAAAGCACAATTATCCAAGGCTTCATTTCAGACCATAAGCCAGTGGCTCTACAATTGGACAAAGGGGAAAATATGGGACCAATTCCCTTTAAATACAACAAAACGTGGGACAACAGAGAAGACTTCAGAAACCTGATAAAGGATCAATGGGCAATGGACATCTCGGGCTCCCCTCATTTCATCTGGGAAACCAAGCTTAAACTTCTTCGGACTGCCATCAAGCAATGGGCTAGGCAATACGTAGCGGAGGAAGGAAAAAAGAAAATCGATCTCCAAGCGAAACTAAATCAGTGGAATCAAGAAAAGGAAAGCGTCCAAGTCACTGAAGATGATCAAAGAATAGAAAACGAACTGTACAAGGAGCTGTACAAACAGCACCGACTGGAAGAGGAAGAGAAAAGACAGAAATCGAGATGCCTCTGGCTCAAATCAGGTGATGAAAATACCTCTTTCTTTCATAATAGCCTCAAACTAAGGCGAGCAGGGAATAACATTGGAAGGATAATGGTGGATGGAAGGGTTGTTACAGAACAAGAGAAGATCAAGGAGGCAGCGTCCCGACATTTTCAAACTCTCCTAACTGCTGATCCTCATTACCTGGAAAACCCAGATTTCCTCAGTATGATCGAGAACAAGATCTCAGAAGCCCAAAATGCAGACCTGGACAAGGAGATCATGTTGGAGGAAATAGAATGGTCTCTACAAAGCATGCCCCTGGACAAGGCTCCAGGGCCAGATGGTTTCTCAGTGGCCTTTTACAGAACTCACTGGGAAATTATCAAGAAGGATTATATAAGAATGGCAAAAAAATTCTTCACCAAATGCAAAATGGGCAGCAGCATCAAATCCTCCCATCTGGCTCTGATCCCCAAAGACCCTAACCCTCAATCCTTTGATAGATTCTGCCCTATATCATTGTGCAATGTATCTTACAAAATCATCACTAAAATCTTGGCAAACAGGCTTAAAAAAATTCTCCCTTCTCTCATTTCTGAAAACCAAGGAGGCTTCGTCCCTAGGAGGCATATAACGGATAATGTAATTCTCATACAGGAGGCAATTCACAGCAGTATGTCTAGAAAGGAAAGGGGCATGATCATTAAACTTGACATGGCGAATGCCTTTGACAGGGTTAACCATTCATTCCTTCAGGTCGTCTTGAAGACTTTCGGTATCTCTGAACACTTCATTAGCAGGGTCATGGAATGCATTTCCTTCAACTGGACTGCTCCCCTTATCAATGGTAGGCCCGGTATCGCCTTCAAAAGTTCAAGAGGCTTGAGGCAAGGATGCCCGCTTTCTCCCTTTCTCTATATCATCATGGTTGAAACTCTAAGCCTGCAGTTGGAGAATAAACGAAGGATAAAGGAAATAATAGGGATCGATATAGTCCGAGGGTCCAAAGGGATTAACCACTCCCTATTTGTTGATGACACCCTCTTAATTGGAGGCGCATCAAGCCTTATGGCTCGGAGTTTCAAGGAAACGCTGGACCTCTTCCTCCATGCTTCTGGAGGTAAATTAAACAACAAAAAATGTATGATCTACACCTGGAATGTCCCAAGACACATAACCCAGAGAATCTCTTTAATCATGGAGATCCCTGCCCAAGGGAACTGGTCCCACTTTATGTACTTGGGGTTGCCTTTAGCCAAGGAAACAATCAAAACTGAGATATGGGTTAAATTAATTGAAAAATTGAGAGGGAAGCTTCAGAGCTGGGGAGTGTATTGGCTTAACCTATCAGGCAAAACAATTCTCATTAAGGCCATCCTTTCAGCCCTCCCAATCTATCAATTCACCACCACTCTTGCTCCAGCGAGCATCCACAAGCACATGGAGCTGATAATTCGAAGTTTTTTGTGGCAAGGAGGAAAGCAAGACACAAAAAAGTTCAGCTTGGTAAAATGGAGTAAGGTCATTCTCCCCTTAGCAAAAGGCGGGCTCAGAATTAGAGTTCCAAGGCTAGCAAACATGGCTATGGGCTTCAAATTAATCTGGAGGATTCTCAGTGAGAGAGGTGCTTGGTGGACAGAGATCATCAAGAGAAAATATCTGAATGGGACCAACAGCAATATCCTTACAGAAACTATTATTGACAGACAAAGCACTCCAGTGTGGAAGCTGATCAAGAAATCTCTCCCCCAATTCAAACCTCATAGGGAGAGGTATCAGCATTTGGGAGGACAGAATTATGGGCTTGGAGGCCAGAGGATCTATTCCAAATTTCGGGCCCCTGCAACGATGGATGAAGGAGGCAAACCTCAAAACTATCTATGACATCTCTCTCTGGGATCAAAACTGCTGGAAAGGTTGGAAATCTCTCGCCCTCCCCAATGACCTAATGAACATCTGGACAGAACTCAAGTCTTCTCTCATTGGCTCAGCCCCTATAAATCGATTGTCAGAAGACAAGTTCATTTGGGATCCTAATGGAGGCTGCTACACGGTCAAATAGGGCTACAGAGCCCTCCAAAACACCTCAGCAATAAATAATTGGTCTCTTCACAAGGTAGTTTGGAGATTTGAATGTCTGCCAAAGGTTAAACTGTTCAATTGGACCCTCCTTCATGGAAACATTCTTACTGCTGAAAACCTAAGGAAGAAGGGCATCCATGGCCCCTCAATATGTTGCATGTGTAGGGAGGAGGAGGAAAGCAATAGCCACCTCTTTATAGAGTGTCCCTTTGCAAGGTCTTGTTGGAATCTCGTTACTAGCCCTCTAAACATTGGCGATCTCCCCAACCAGATCACCCTCCTTCAGAAAAGATGGGAGAAAAGCTTTCCCCAATCTAGCAAAAGAAAGAACCTAGCTACAAGGATGTGGAATAGTATCCCCTCAAATCTTTGCTGGCAGATTTGGCTCGCCAGAAACAAGTGCATTTTCAACAACATGAAGCCAGATATTTCTAGGACTCTTGCTAAAACGATTGCACTAGTTACAGAGACCATTGAAACAAATGGGATAATCCAGGCAGATCAGGAACTGATAGATGCAAGTGTAAAAGAGTGGATGAGAAAATTCAAGTATGAAACAAGAAATAAAAATAAAGAATACAAAGGAAAAGGAAATCTGGATTGGAAACTGAGAGGAACTAAGGAAGAAGTCAATAACTGGATTCAAAAGCAAAAAAGACCCACCCTCCATTTCGATGGGGCTTCAAAAAATAATCCGGGCCAAGCTGGAGCCGGAGGAATTATCAAAGATTCTCAGGGGAAAACCATAGTCAAATATGAATGGGGACTAGGCTGCATGACCAACAACAAGGCTGAGGCCTACAACCTCCTCCTGGGGACCTCTATCGCCAGAAATCTAGGCCTCCAAAACCTTCTTATCATGGGCGACTCTGCAATTATAATAGCGGCCATGACCTCTGGGAAAGATTTCAAGCAAGTGGCACTAAACAACATTAAAGACAGAATAATGGAGATCATCAGAAGCATCAACGATGTCACCTTCAAGCACGTTCTCAGGGGAAACAATACAGAGGCGGATGAACAAGCGAATAAAGCCACGGGCAGGTGGACAGGTCAGGTCAAGGAAAATGATGAAGTTTACGAAAAAGCCATTCCATAGGCAGGTGTTCCCCATTCTATCACTCTTGCACACAAGTCACCTCAGGAATCATCTTCTAAGTACTCGATCACCTCCCAAATCTCCCTCCTCACTCTCAAATCCCCTCGGGATCCCAACCTGGCAGCAAAAGAGTCTAATCCTCTCTCAGGATCCGGGCATGATCACTATGCATTGTCTCCTCATGATACAGCCTCTGAGCAACGCAGCCATTCTCAGGGCGTGTGATCGAGCCCATCCCCTCTGCAAGCTCTTTGACATCAGAGATATCATTTCTGAGGATCTCTCCCCTCCCAAGACTAGATCCACTCAGAACTGGACGATGCATCGAGACAATCTCTCTGTTTCTATTTATTGTTGCCTTGCTACTTGTCTTCCCACAGTGCATATCAACGCAAGGCTCCATCTCAGCAATCTCTCTTCCTGAAGAGGCCATCTCGTATTGGGATCCAGTGCTCTGCCTCTCGCTTATGGTAAATGATAGAGTTTGCTCAGTAGTTTTATTTGTAACTGACCTTCTGTGTCTTGACAGTTGCAGAGGCTCTGGCTCAAGTCCGCAGGCTATTTTCTTCAACATTCAGCGCTCTCCGCTACCCTCTCCCCTGTTCTCACTCCTCTGCAATAGCGTTTTTCTCCCAGACCTTCCTCTTCTCCAAGATCCCCATCTCTCCCCTCCCTACTCTTCTTCTTGCAATCTGTTAAGTAACATGGCGAACTATCAGGATCAGCAGAATCCTAAGGAACCAGCAATCAATCTCGACAGGCTCTTCAGCAAAGAATGCACCATGTGCAAAGCCCATACAGTCATGATCAATAGATACGTTAAGCATTTCAATGAGCTGAAGGAAGATTACGAAGCGGACAACAGATCAAAGCGAAAGAAACTTGAGAAGCAGAAGGAAGAAATCGAAAATATGAAGGGAAGATGCAACCACCTGGAGGAAGCTGTACAGCAGATCAGATCCCTTACTCAGAGCCATCAAGCTGAGACATCTACAAGAGCTAGTGCCAGGAGAAACCCAATGCCTGATGATTCTGCCACTCAGAAACTTCCCTAAGAATATATGGTCTGTCAATTTCGTAGGATAGGTGGTGTGTTTGTCAGGAAATATAGCCGTTTTCTTTTCAATTTCAGTCATAGAGGAAGAATCGAGGATAATGGGTCTGCGCACCCGGTTTTGATCCTCTTTGCCCAAACCTCCGATAACTATGTACTAGATCTATGGTTTTGAATTTTATAATACAAAAGTATCCGACTCTGTTAAAAAAAAAAAGACATGTATGATATGTATTACACTTTTACAGTTAATATAAGGTTCCACTTTTACTTGACCAAAAAAAATAATACCTTAATGAGATCTCTTAGTTTGAAGAATAATTTATTGGAGTAGTCCAATCTTGGATCAAACCTCCCTCGATTTGATGTAACAATAACGAATTCAACATTGATTTTGTTGTTTCTTTCTTGGATCAAGGGAGGTTTTCTCCAAGATTATTTGAATCCTAATTTACTCTATTGAATAGGGCCAACCATGTAAATATGGAAGCTATTATGGCCCCTCCCCAAAAACATGTACCTTCAAAATGGAAAAATAGGCACAGGGAATACCCATATTTCCTTTTTTGTCCTCTTCTTGACAAATACGACGTTCAACCATTGTAGCATCTCCACAATCCATTAGTGATTATGGAGATGCTACAATGGTTTATTGACATATTTATCAAGAAGAGGAAAACAAAGGTGATATGGAGGTTCCCTACCCCTGTTATGCCATTTTGAAGGTACACGATTTAGGGGAATGTACAAAAGGGGTTTGTATAAAAGAATCAACACCAAATAATCCTACCATAATCTCCCCCAAAAATTATTTCTATAGATTCAACCAACACTTAAATAATTGGCAAAATAATACAATAAATTAACAAATATTTTTATGACTAAATAATAATTAAAAATACTTGAGTGCATGAATACCTAAATGAGTTTTTTTTTTGTTTCAATAATAGTATATTGGAGTAGTCTAATATTTGAGCAAACCTTCCTTTTTGATGAAGTAGCAACAGATTCAACCTTTGTTATTTCTCTGTTGGATAAAGGGAGGTTTGCACTAATATTATTCAAATCCTAGTTTGTTCTCTATTGAAAAGGGAAAACCACGTGAAGGTGGAAGCTCTTATGGCCCCTCCCCCCTTCACATCACTATCAATTCCCAAATCTATTTACTAGGAAATAATTGAAAGCAACATATTAAGGTTCATGCATAAACACTATAAAAACAAAAATTTCATAAAGAACCATATGTGGTTTTGTACATAAAGAAACACATAACAATAATTCATTAACATATAACATCCATTCATTCAACGATTAAACATAGAAACAAAATACTTCATGTCAATAAATTTTATCATCAAAAATATGTTTTGATAATATGGTACATGATGTTTCTAATTATGTAACTAGTTCGAACATTTTCTTTCATTTTTGTTTTTAATAACATGGATTTAGAAAGGAGGACATCAATTCCTTCTTCCCCTTTAGTTTTTATGACTTATGGAATTATTCTTGACACCTGGCCATGTACTCATGACATGGAGGCTATTGCAAGAGGGGCGAATGATCAACTACAACAAGAAAGAAATGTCAATTTTTTGTTATTATTATTATAATTATTCCATTAATAAAAATATCATTTGAGTGTTCTTTACCTGCTTGAATAGCAGAGGAAGGAAGAGTAATTTCTTATCTAGCATTATTATTTACTTTCTTTGGACCTTAAACAAGAAAGGTTATAATTAATAAACTATTTTTGATAAAATATTTTTAATTACAATCCTCTTTCTAAATGAAGAAAAGGTGAGGCTACCCAATGATTCAAAAAACGCATTCAAAGGAAATATCATTGTAGTTCATTAATACTAAGACATACCTTTTCAGTGTAATTATTTATCTAGTACACTAGTCGACATTGTTGGAATGGATGCCTTATGCTCCTCTTCTGATAGAGGATCCTCATGTACGACATCCTCTACCATTCAAAGCACAAAATTTATAAGTAAAAAATCATAAATTACCAGCGTGAAATAATACACACAATCGTAAAATTACCATCATCGGCCTCATTTGAAGCAATATCATGGGGATGCACGGGAGCACCATGTTCTCGTTGCACTCCACTATCAGATTGCTTGTTTATTTTATTGCTCCCTTTCTTATAACAAAATAACACATTAAATTTACGGATGATATCAAACATGATTGTATATTTTAGTAATAAAAGGTTAATGTGGATTGATTTTTATTTAACATTTCTTTCAAACTAGATTTTGGAGTTTTTCCCATTTTTATTTAGTGATCAATAATAGCTTGAAAACCGAACTTGAAACCAAGTTGGAAGTATTGCTCTGTGGCTTGGGTTCCAAACTCATCACCCTCTAATGCATAAGATTATTGATTTATTTTATTGGCTAGAGAGATTCCCAGATATTTGGAAGGAGATATAAAAACTAATATTGTTAAGATGTTTGTGTACTTACAATTCATGCCTATAACTTCAAATAGCCACCCAACCCTAGTTTGTGCTTCCCATGTTTCACAAGCCTTTCCTTAGTGGCTTTCGAAGTGTTGGGGAGCTTATGAAAAGTTTCAAGTATGTTATATACCAAAATTTTATTTAAAATTAAATAAAATTAAAAGTATTGAATTTAAAATGTAATTTACCTTGGTGCATCAAGTGGTGTCTTTCCTTCTTCTTTTTTTTCCTCATCTACATCAGTAATGAGGGCCTTCCATCTCCTCACAGGAATCATGGGCTAAAGTTAATACCTAGAGTTCTTTTACAAGTGACCCATATACACGTCTCATATATACTTTAAATAGTT
This sequence comes from Pinus taeda, assembly GCA_000404065.3. Lineage (NCBI taxonomy): Eukaryota > Viridiplantae > Streptophyta > Pinopsida > Pinales > Pinaceae > Pinus > Pinus taeda. The sequence goes on from APFE030147515.1 coordinate 45,951, forward strand.
GTTGGCTGTGGAGGTGACCAATATCTTATTGAAGGTATCTACTCCAAATAAACCTTGAAGGTCATTCATAAGCTCTTTCTTGATGTTGGAATTTTGGGATTTCCACCCTATGCATATGGTGGGCCCAAAAATCAGTAACAATTTGTCATTCATGCGTTTATAAAAAAAGTTGTTTCCTACATGAAAAAGGATATGATCACTAGTTTGAAAATAATAATATAGATGATTTATGTTTGAGGTAGACAACATGAAACAGTTAAAACATAAAAATTTACCCATCAATTTTTTTATTATTTCTATTTCCTTGCTTATTTACCAAAAATGTGCACAGAATTGTCCCTCTGTTTGTAACACACGACGATCCAAGAAATGAACCCATAGTGTCATCAATAGGGTCACCTCTGTCACCACCTCTAGAAGTTTTTTGTGTGTTTGCCTCTAGGGGTTTGTGCTCATGGGCTGGAGCCAAAAGTGTGGACCTTGTCTGACTACTGGGAGTATGACCACTTGAAGGTGGAGAAGTGAATAACCTAGCATGCATATGTTGATTCGTGGTGGCTATATGTTGTGGTGCCTTTGCCAAATAATGCTATAGAAGAAAGAAAATGCTTTTTCAAATAGATAATGTAAAAGTTGAAAAAAAAAAATTCATAATTCAACTTATGACATAAAAAAAAATAAAAAATAAAAATAAAAATAAAAAAATCACTTTAAAATATGGTTGTTACCTCTTATCTCTTAAGATCTTCATTCAAGATGTGAACCCTTTGTTTAATCTAGGGAATTTTAGCTCTAATGTGAATCAAATGAGCAGGTTCTTTGTTCACTTTAAGAAAAAAAATGATTTTTTCGATTGGGTTGGGATAATCAAACAACTCCTACTCATCAAACCAATGACAATCACCATGGTCATGTCCCCCTCACTACATATTTCAACAAAAGAAAATTTGTTTCAATTATTTAAAAAAGTAATCAATTTCACATTCAATGTAAATTGAAATTATTAACGTTTACCAATTATGACTCTATTGGCGCTTTTCCACAATCATCCTTCCATATTATAATATCTTTTTTGCTTAATAAATACATAATAAATCAGATGAAGACCAAATTAAAACTCTGGTTAGTTGGATCATATGTACACATTCTTATAAAAATGTTAGCCATAGATACATTTATTTACCCCTCAAAAATGAAAAATGACAATAGGTATAAGGTTTTGATAAGTCAATCATAGGATGTTTGTTGCCCATGAAATTTTGATTCCTACCACCCCATAATAGCCATGTCTACTATATCTATTTAGTTCAAGCTGTAATTGATCAACAACTCTTCTCCTGTAATGATTAATTTCATTGTACATACAAACACAAAGTTTCCTTCCTGTCCCATAAATATGCAATTAGGTTGCTTATTTGTTGTCTTAGGATGTGTCTTGTTTATAAACCCTACAATATTCCCCAATGTTTTTGGCCTTCCGTCAATATAAGTAGACACTCCTTTATTTTTATCATTGTCTCTTACTTGTATATAATTTGAAGCCATTTTGTATCTCCACATACCTCATGTATATTGGAATAGCTTCATCTGATTGTTGCAATTGTAATAGAGTCCGACATACTCCATCAATTTAGTTAATCCACTGTAAAAAACCTTTATTCCGCCCATGGAAAATACGCCAAACCATGTGACGATGATGGATCAATGCAATATATCCTCTCGTTAAGACAAAAACCAATGTTTACTTGAGGAAGGTCCCTGGCTACCCATTGTTTCACTAGATGTTTGTACCTCAAGGGAACCTCAATGTCTTCTATGCTCTCAGCGTCATAAGAACATGACCCCCCTTCAGTAAGAAAAAAATCCATGCGTCTACCATATTTTCTTCTATTCTTCTTACCTCTAGTTAATCTCTATTGGTTAGATGTAATAGATCTTTGACTTTCCTCCACTCTCCCAAAACTTCCCTCTCTTGATGAAGATAAATCTGATAGGTACCTATTTGGTTGTACCTACCATCCATTAGATGAGAGAAGCATTTAGTGAATTGATGGTCTGTAACATGTAGCTTATTTTTATCGAAAGAAGTACGAAGATACCCCAAGGTGGTTATCTAGTTGGAAGAAATCTAAGAGAACCTCATTGACTCACAATATAGTTCATCATATATTTGGTAGCTTATAGATCTTTGAGAATTGAATCCTCGAAGAAAATTAAATGTATTGAATTGAAAATGTAAATTTCCTTCATACACCATGTGGTGTTTTTCCTGATGTAACAACTAAAAGAGATCTAACAAGAATATTGCAAGGGGGATTGTGTCGGACTTGGAAGGTAATTTTCAAAAAATATTACAACTAAGTTATAATATTAACTAGATCATAACACTCTTGTAGAACTCATGGAAATAATTTGATTTTTATTAGCCTCAATGATGAATTTGACTTAATTCTTAAAATTAGGGGTAAGAAGGATAACATTTATTTTTTCACCTACTCCCTTGATCCAGATCTTGTGGGGAGGCCCCCAATATCTAAAAAACTAAAATGTTAGAAGAAAAGTGGAGAACATATTAAACAAAACCACAAGAAATATTTTTTATTAAAATAGATAATAACTGTAAAAGCTACATTATGGTGGATAATCTATCCTTTTACAAAATGTGACTTGTTACTTATAGCCTTTTGTTACAATACCACAGGTAAATTCCATGGGTAGGTAAATACCATGGGTGGATGTCACTTACAATACTATGGGTGGATAAATATCATGGGAGGATGAATACCATGGGTAGATTCCACTTGCAATACCATGGATAAATACCATGGGTGAATGAATTCCATGGGTGGATGCCACTTACAACACCATGGGTAAATTCCATGGGTGGATGAATACCATGGGTGGATTCCATTTTCCATTCGGATCGTTCCCCCCTCCTTAAGAAGTAATGGTCCACATTGCATGAAGTTCCCTCATGAAGAACTTTTGTTGAATATGAAGAGTCACTAAAGAGAAGGGTTTTGTGTGGTGAACCCGTAACCGTGATGAATGAAGATCAGAGGATAGAGATACCCTATAATGTTTGTGACCAACTGTGATACTGATAGTGTGTGACCTAGAAAATGGACTTTGATGAAGTGTGGATTTGTGGATGACCCATAACCATGACAAACAAATATATGAGCATAGAGATACCTTGTAATTCTTGTGACCAACTATGATACTAACAGTGTGTAGCCTAGCAAATGGACTTTGATGATTCGTATGTTGCTCTAGATATAAAAACTAATTTAAAATGGGCATAAATAAGTCAATATAACTCAAAATATTTATTATACCTATTTTTTGGAAATAGAAAGATCATTCTACATCTTCTCATGTGATTGAAATCCTTATCCAGACACTCTGGAAACTCAAACTCGCGTTGCAACTGTCCCGCCGTCACAAAAGTTGTGAAAAAAATGGCTGATTTTGAATCAGCGATATCTCCCTCATCTGAACTCTGATTCGACCAATTTGTTTTTTGAAATTGATATATTTTTCAAGAGGATCTCAGATATGCAATCATTTTTCTGAAATTCTGCACAAACCTGCAAAAACTGATAGGAGAGTCGCAATCCATAAATTGTCGTCTGAAAATATTTTGCAACATAGTTGATTTTAAATTAGCGATATCTCCCTCATTCAAAATCCGATTCGTTCGATTGTTTTTTTGAATTTGGGTATTTTTTTGCAAGGAATCCAAATATTTTAATTTTTTTGCAAATTTTGCACCAAAAAGTTTAGATATGATCTACAAATCCAGCACCCAAAAAATTCCTACCAAAAAATGAGGAAAAAAAAATTCCTGCTTTGCCCAAGAAAGTACTTTGTGGAGGTTGTAGCACGTGCATGAAGTTTTTAGAAGATTGCTACAAAATTTGAAACTAAAATATGCGTCAAACCCTCATTCCCATGGAGCCGTAACCTGAATCTAATACCATTGATCTAGATCTTGGGGGGAGCCCCAAAGATCTAAAAAAAATAAAATTCCAGAAGAAAAGTGGAGAACGTAGTAAACAAAACCACATAAAAACTTTTTTTATTAAAATAGAGAATAATTGTAAAAGCTACATTGTGGTGGATAATATGTCTTTTTACAAAACACGCTTGTTACTTATAGCCTTTTTTTTGTTACATTACCACAAGTAAATTCCATGGGTGGGTAAATACCATGGATGAATGAATACCATAGGTGGATGTCACTTACAATACCATGGGTAAATTACATGGGTGGATAAATACCATGGGAGGATGAATACCATGGGTAGATGTCACTTACAATACCATGGATAAATACCATGGGTGAATGAATTCCATGAGTTGATGCCACTTACAATACCATGGGTAAATTCTGTAGGTCCATGCATTCCATGGGTGGATGCTATTTTCCATTCGGATCATCCCTAAAATGTAGAAAACTTACAAGAAAGGGTTAAATCTTAGACCCCACCTATAAATGGCTTCAACATTTATTGTATTCTAATCTCCTATTTACAAAAGAAAAACATTTGATTGATTTCTTAACTCTAATAAGATATCTCATTGGAAGACCCATTAACATCAATCATCAGTTCCCATTATATCTTTATTTTGGATTAGATCTCTAACAATTGGATAGAAGATGATCTTGTTTACACTTTGCACTACATAAAAGTTTAAGGTTGTGATGATAGGGATCTAATATTTAGATCTAGGCCTAATTTCATTGGCTATGGGGAAATTCTTCTCACCCACTAGATTTTGGTTTTTAATCCCAACATGGAAATTTCTTCTACGCAAATTTAGATTAGATTGTAACATATTCCCCTTAGTTTCTAGGGTGATGGAATTTTTAAATCCATTGGAGACAAGTTCGACCATTATATTACTTGCTGATAAACCAAGGAGAATATCTTCTCTTATGCCAAATCTTATGTTGAAATAGGTTTTGAAAAGGACTCTCGAAGGAAAGTAAACTTCACTTGGAGGGTTGGAGCCATCTTTAGACCCTATATTATGAGAAGGTTCCTTTTAAACAAAATTATTTCCATGAGTATGGGAACTTTACGAAATTTTTCCCTGATGCTCTAACATCTTAATTTCCTTCTATCCCTGATCCAGGTGGATCTTCCAATACAATGGCATGGAAAAACTCAAAAAATCAAAGTGATTAGAAGGAAGTCAGCTCAAGATCCGAGCATAGATCTTGTCATCCTGATTCCAAAAGCGCGAAAAAAACTTCAATCCGAGTCCAGATGATGAAGTTATCACACATGGAAGGTTGCTTTGATTCTTAAGGAAATGAGGATTTCTCCTTTGAAAAATGGATTTAAGCCTAAAGGCCAAATCGCAATTGGAGGACTTGTGGAGGCGCAATTAAGAGCGATGCAGTGGAACCCCCAATCGTTGATCTCTGATCGAATCAGGTCGGCTAACCGGAGGCAACTGGATTGAAGGTCTTATATATATATATATATATATATATATATATATATATATATATATATATATATATATAGGCACACACACACACACATATATATAGGCGAATATGCAGAGTGATCAGTGATCAAACAATCGGCGAGATCGTTATCAAGACACCGATGTGATCTATGAGTAAGACACCAATGCGATCAGCCGACGCCGATATCTGCGATTAGTAGTCGGCGGTCAACAGTTCCCCGGTTACAAGACCTTAGGGTCAGCGATACACCGATTTGTGACCTCAAGTTGGACCCGATATGTAAATGCACCCGATTTCATGTTTTTTGAAGTCTAGGTAAATGGTTTTGGGGTGGATTTTTAGTATTTTTCAGGATTTTAAGGCCTTATCACCTCAACGATAAAAAGGTCATTTCAAGAGACAGTTACGCCTGCCGATCCTTCCATGACACTAACCTCTATCGTTAACCAGACAACCCCAATTTAAAGGGGATTATGTCCAAAAGCCCATTATAAAACCCGATCGATGGAAAGAGTATAGGGGGACATTTTTGGCAGCACGCTGTTTTGTTTTGGCAGGAGGCTGAGAGCGCATATTTGTCTGCTTGGATAGATTTTTCATGACTTGAGCCCCTTCATTGCTGCGGACACTTTGGTGCTCCTTACCTCTCCATATCATGCATCCATTTCCACAGCCATCTTTTAGATTGGAGGTATAAGCCTCTTGTGGACAGTTGATGAATGTGATTCTTTTCTATAGATCTATAAGTGAAAACATCTTGGATCAAGTGGTATCAGAGTAGGGCTTTTTAGATGTGAATTGCATGTTGGCATGCTAACAAGAGGTAGGCTTCAAAGAGGCGAAGGGGAGCTAGAACCTTTCAATCTAGAAGCAGGGTGTGCACCTCAAAGGAGGAACATGATAGAAGATGAAGCTCATATTGAAGAGTAGCGTACTTTCAGAAAGGCTTTCTATTCAATGGCAGAGAACATCAGTTAGCTAGTTTTAAGACTAGAGAAAACAGAGGAGAGAAATCCATAAGGACAAGGTTCAACACATGGGAATGGTGGAGAATAACTCCCTCCTTCTCCTTCTGGTAGTGAAGGCTCTCCTTCCTCTCACCACCATAATCAGAGAAATCCAAAGGATGCATCTAAGATTTTTTTTTTTTTTTTTAATTAGATGTTAAATTTGATCTTCCTGTGTTTAATGGTAAAATTAACACAAAGAAGCTTAATAATTGGATAAGACAGATTGATGTTTACTACAAGATTCAGAAAATCATAGAGGATGAGGTGAAAATCTAGCTGGCCTCTCTATAGCTGGGCAGCACAACTCCTGCTTGCTGGGAGAGAAAATTGCAGAGCAGTAAAAATGTGGGTAAGCTATTTTCCTCATGGCTTGATTTCACTTCTGTGTTAAAGGAACAGTTTTATCCCTTAGGATAAAAACAGAAAGCTTTGACGAATTAGAAATATTTAAGGCAAGGAAAAGGGCAGGATGTTTAGAGCTTTAGAGAAGAGTTTAGGAAGCAAGCACTGAATTTGGGTATTGCACTTGATGCACTTGAATTTATAACTAAGTATATTGGCTCATTGCATAGTTATATTAGGCATTCATTGTTATTGTTTGAACCAACCACTATTGATTCAGCCAACATGAAAGCAATTCATATTGAGAATAGAGGCAAGAATGAAAGAGAGGATCAGTTCAGAAAGCCGTTGTTCAAACCTCCCAATGGAAAATCCAAAGCAAAATGGAAAGGGAAGGAGAAGAAAACAACAACAGCCAAAGAGGGAGAGCGGACTTATTGTAATCACTGCAAGAAGGAAGGCCACAATGACAATCATTGTTGGAAGTAGCACCCAGAAAAGCATCCAAAGAAGTATGGAGGAAAAGGGAAGCAGAAAACAATAGCAGTGGCACAACAAGACCTTGGATCAGATTCGAGAGATGAAGCGTTGGTCACAGCAACGGGAACAAAAGGTACCCTTACACCTTCTGTTGATTCTAAATCACATGAAAGTACCAGTTCTGTAGATGAGTCCCTTTCGAATGATAGAAAAAGAATTGAATTATTTCATATCAGGGTTGTAGTAAATCACACCAAAGTAGAAACTTTGTTTGATACTGGGTCCCAAGCAAACTTAATTGCAGAATCCTTGGTAAAGAAGCTTGGCTTAGAGACAAAACCACACCCAAAACCTTACCTGCTGGGATGGATACATAATAAAGTGAAATTGAATGTAACCCAACAATGCAAGGTAAAATTTGTGATTGCGTTGAAGCTGGTAGATGAAGTAGAAATGGATGTAACAACACTAGATATCTATGGCATGGTATTGGGAATTCCATACCTGTATGACAGAAAATCAGTCTTTTTCCACCATGAAAATAAATATCACATCACCAAGAATGGGGTAGAATACATAGTGCGAGCTCATCAAAATAAGATTAGTGCCAGCCTTGTAAGCGCTGGGCAAATGAAAAGACTGGTGAATTCCAGTAAAACATGCATGCTTATGGTTGTAAGGGAGAAAGAGGCCGAATTCGTTGATGCGTTCCAGGGTTGCGATGGGAAGCATAAACAAGAATTAATGGAATTGATTTCTGATTATAATGAATTGTTTCAGGAGCCGAAGGGACTACCTTCGAAGAGGGAAATCCAACACAAAATCCATCTATTGCATGACGCCCCTCTGCCAAATATCGACATGTACAGGATGTCGGTGATTGAGATGGAGGAAATCAAGAGGAAAGTGCAGGAATTGCTAGAGCAAGGCATCATCAGGCTGAGCTCCTCTCCATATGGTTTGCCGATTGTTCTAGTGCTAAAGAAAGATGGCAACTGGAGGATGTGTGTGGACTACCGCGATCTCAACAAGATATTAGTGAAAAATTGCTATCCCCTCCCACGCATAGATGATTTATTAGACCAATTAAAAAGTGTTGTATATTTCAAAAAGTTGGATTTGCGTAGTGGCTATCACCAGGTCAGAATTGTGGAGCAGGACATGAGGAAAACCGCTTTCAAGACCAAGCAGGGGCTATTCGAATGGATGGTGATGCCATTCAAGCTTTGTAACATTCCAGCCACCTTTATGCAGGTTGTGAATGATATATTTTAGCCTTTCATTGATGAGTTTGTTCTCGTGTATTTAGATGATATACTAGTTTTTAGCAAGATTTGGTTTGAACATGTGAATCATGTAAAGAAAGTGCTTGATGTGTTGAAAAAGGAAAAACTCTTTGTAAAATTTTTACAGTGTGAGTTGGGGAAAACCTCTTTGGGTTACCTAGGTCGTATTGTTGGTCATGGTTAGTTAAAAATTGATCCCTCTAAAGTTGAGCAATTGTAAATTGGCCTAAGCCTACTAGTGTAATAGACGTCCATAGCTTTTTAGGTGCAGTCCAATATTGGAGGAGATTTATTGATAATTTCTCTATTATTGCAGCACCTTTGCACACCTTGACAAGTATGAAATAGGTCTTCCAATGGGGAGGAAGATAGCAGAAGTCCTTCAAAACATTCAAGGAAAAAATTAGCACCACACCAATCTTAGCCTTACCCTATCTCAAACAACCATTTGAGATCGAAACCGATGCTAGTGGTTATGCCATGGGAGTTGTACTGATGCAACAAAAGAATCCAATTTGTTACCATTCTAAGAATTTTTCTCAAGTTTTGATAAACTATCCCACCTATGACAAGGAGCTTTATGCCTTGGTGCAAAGTGTGAAAAAGTGGAAACACTAACTAATCGGCAAGGAGACCATCATCCATACAGATCATTAGCCCTTGTAGTACCTTTAGTCACAAACCAAGTTGCAACAATCTCGTCATTTCAAGTCGATGGGCTTTCTTCAACAATTTCATGTGGTAATAAAGTATAATAAGGAAAATAGCAATAAAGTGGTCGATATGTTATCTCGCCCTCCTATTTCTGCTTCTGTTATTTTGCATAATGCTTCGTTATCTTTTGAGAGTTATGCTGAAGAATATGCTAATGATGATGAATTTAAGGAGGTTTATGCAAAATTAACCCATGGTTCATAGGTGTACAACTATCACTTGCAGGGGAAATTGTTGTATCACCTTGGTAAATTTTGTATTCCCACAGGAGAAAGAGTACATGTAATTCGAGAGGTCCACACCTCTCTTGCGTATGGACACTTTGGTGTTGAAAAGACTTTATGTCATGTACAAATATTTTGTTTTTGGCCTCATATGAAAAACATTGTGACTCGATATGTAAAGGGTTGTGTGATGTGTTCTGTTTCAAAGCCCTCTAATAGAAAACTTGGGCTCTACACACCACTATCTATTCCAAGTTGTCCATGGGAAAGTGTGTCAATGGACTTTCTAGGAGGTTTACCTTTGTCTAGGAAGAGTCACGACTATTTGTATGTTGTCGTTTAATGTTTCAGCAAGATGTGTATTCTTATGCCTTGTAAAAAGTAGATTACTACAAAGTAGATTGCTTCTCTTTTCTTTCAACATGTTTGGGTCCACTAAATTGTATTTCCCATATCAATTGTGTTAGATTAGGACTCTCACTTCCTTGGAGAGTTTTGGACCAACTTGTGGAGGATGATGGACACCAAATTGAAAAGAAGCACGACATTTCACCCACAAACCGACGAACAGACAGAGGTTGTTAACCATACCGTGGTACACTTATTACGAGGCTATTGTGGGAAACATCCCAAGTTGTGGGATGAACATCTCCCCTATTTACAACATTCCTACAACTGAGCAGTGCACTCACCATTCGAGACATGTTTTGGTTACCTTCCAAAGGACCCTTTTGATATGGTCTTTGGAAAGGAAGATGGCTCCAGTGGACGTAATGATAGGGACAAAGCTCAATAGTCCATTCAGCGAATCCAATTGATTCACCAAGTAGTGCAAGAGCAGTTGGAGAAAAGTCAAGCCCATTACAAGGCTTGACATGATAAACACCAAGTCAACCATCAATTCCAAGTGGGCGACAGGGTGTGGTTCCACATCAACAAAGACAAGATGAAGGGAGAAGGAAAGAAGTTGCGACCAATCTAGTATGGACCATTCACCATATTGGAGAAGATTGGAAACAATGCCTTTCATCTTGACTTGTCGGTATATATGCAGATGTACTCAATAGTGAACGTGGAGAACCTAAAGCTGTATGAACCACCTTTGATCATGGACACTGATGAGGTGGGCACAGTTCCTACAGTCGATGATTTTGCACCAGAATATCTCAATGAGTTGCCCAAAGACATCATCCTCAACAAAAGAATCAAGACTTCACAGAGAGGAGATGTAGGATACCTTAGTGTTGGATTCAAGGGAATGCACCCCGACAAGTCCAGATGGTTGGAGAAAGAGAAAATGAGGGAACAGTTCCCTCACTTGCCAATTGACTAATGAAAAGCTTTTTGTGGTCCAAAAGCTCCTCAATGGGGAGGATTGATCTAGGTGGATCTTCAAATACAATGGCATGGAAAAACCTCAGAAAATCAAAGTGATTGGAAGGAAGTCAACCCAGGATCAGAGCATAGATCTCATCATCCTGATTCCAATGGCATGAATGGCACTTCAATCCAAGTCCAAATGATGAAGTTATCACACAGGGAAGGTTGCTTTGATCCTTAAGGAAATGAGGATTTCTCCTTTGAAAAATGGATTTAAGCCTTAAAGGCCAAATCATAATCGAAGGACTTGTGGAGACAGAATTAAGAGCGGTGTAGTGGAACCCCCGATTGCTGATCTCTGATCAAATCAGATCGGCGGACCGAAAGCAACCAGATC
>APFE030147515.1:57456-93278 GCA_000404065.3 Pinus taeda
TCAGGACCCGAAAAATTGCTAAAAATAGTAAATTGTGCTACAATTACGGAAACTGAAAAACTGAAAGAGACAGTTGCGGGGGTCCAAATGGGATAGGTGGGTGGCCACCAACATTCACCAGGATAAGTTATTGGGACATCAGAGTGATCTATGACCGGGACACCAACACGATCGACTGACGCCGATATCGGCGATTGACAGTTCCCCTATTACAGGACCTTAGGGACAGCGATACGCCAATTTACGACCTCAAGTCGGACCCGATATGTAAATGCACCCGATTTCTTGTTTTTTGAAGTCCGGGTAAATGGTTTTGGGGCAAATTTTTAGTATTTTTCAGAATTTTAAGGCCTTATCGCCTCAACGATCAAAAGGTAATTTTAAGAGGCAGTTACATCTACCAATCCTTCCACGACACCAACCTCCATTGTTAACTAGACAACCTTGATTTAAAGGGGATTCTGTTTGAAAACCCATTATAAAACCCGATTGATGGAAAGAGCAGAGGGGAGGCATTTTTCGCAGCACGTTGTTTCATTTTGGCAAGAGGCTGAGAGCGCATATTTGTCTACTTGGATAGATTTTTCATGACTTGATCCCCTTCATTGTTGTGGATGCTTTGGTGTTGCTTACCTCTCCATATCAGGCATCCATTTCCGCAACCATCTTTCAGATTGTAGGTATAAGCCTCTTGTGGACAGTTGATGAATGTGATTCTTTTCTATACATCTATAAGCAAAAACATCCTGTATCAATCCCAAATCCATCATTTCAAAATAATGGTGAGCAAGGAACACTCAAGCAAGTTTCAAGAAAGCAAAAGAAACAATTGTTTAAGATGTCCCATCCCAACCAAGTGCAAACATAAAACTTCAATTCACACATTGAGGAAGAGGTTCTATCTAGGGAAAATGGAAAAAAATTTGTTTTAGAAAGGAAGTAAGAAGAAGTGGGAATAGAGGAAGAGGAGGTGGTTAATCTTTTATCTTTTTTCGCATTCCTATTTAAATGTTTCAAAAAACAATTCAACTTCCTCCCATCCTTTAACAAGAAGTAGAAAAGACCAAAGAAAGAAATTCCCAAAATCTAGTTCCCAACACTCTTTCTCCTCTCATGGATCTAGTGGGGGTTTGAATTCACTCAAATCATAGAAATGTTTTGTTTTTGTATCATCTTGTGCAAGAAATTTGTAAAAAACTACTACTACACTCAAGAAGCAATACGTTGAGGTTTTCGTAGGTTTAGTATTGGATCTTCCCCCTCTATCATTTTTTTGGAAGGAGGATGGTATTTTTCCAGTTTCATTTTAGAACCATTGAATCAATTTTCCTTGTAGCATTCATTATGATGTACTCCAACTATGTGTTTTGGCTACATATTTTTTATTAATACAAATTTCTCATTATAATTAAAAAAATATTCTTATTTAATTTAATAATCTTTATTATTTCATTGTTTTTTTATGAAATTTTGTTTTTGACATTTCTGCTCTTTCCTCAACATTCACTTTTGGATTTTTACTCTTTATATCCTCACCCTAACACCCTTTTCTAAAATTTTAACTTGGTTCCAAAATATTTTACACAGTTTATATCTAGAAAATTAAAGCAGATTATTGATATATTTTGACGTGAATCCATCATGTCATTAACTCTTTTCAAATAATATAAGACAAATATGAGATTTAATATGTCGAATTTCAAAATATAAAGACCAATAAATGATTATATCAAATGCCAAAAATCAATTTTTGCAACAACATAGGATCATAAAGGTTACAGAGAGGGTGCTATTCCATTTGGAAATCATTACTATAGATGGAGATGGTTAGTATAAGAAACCAACACCAAAAAAAATAATGTAATGAATTGGCCATCTTTAAAAATGTTACTTAGTTGGTGTTGAGTACTTTCGTCACACCCCAACTACAATGGAAGGAAATCCTCGCCCATTTCAACAAAGAGACATGAATTTATTTTGTTGAAAATGCAACAAGAAAATCCTAATTTAATTTTATCCTTGAATTAAATTGGCAATAAAACTGTAATTCGATATCTCATGACAACTTGCATTAGTTAACTAAGTTAATTTGACTTAGTTGGCTCAGCTAATTTGAGTTGATGGTCTAACTAGAGTAATGTAGAGTGTCTCCTACAATTAGGAGCTCTAGTTGAGTTTATTTTAGTTGTAATTAATTAATTTAGTCTAACTAAGTTAAAGTTAGTTAAACTAGCTCCAACTGATGGAGGAATTAGTGGGAGTTCTAGTAGTGTGGTGTTTCCTGTAGTCTAGTGGGGTGATGCCTATAGTCAAGTGTGGTGTTTCTTGAAGTGTAGTGTGGTGCTTCCTAAAGTGTAGTGTGGTGCTTCTTGAAGTGTAGTGTGGTGGTTCCTGAAGTACAGTGTCATGATGCCTGAAGTGCGGTGTGGTGTTGCCTGTAGTGGTCAACCAATAAGCTAAATATTCACTCATAATTAACTCATGCATGTCACATCAGAGAAAGACCCAATTGAGATTAGAGTTTAGAGACATTGTACTATCAATTGTATAATCATATGAATTGTACAAATGGTGCATGTAGTCAGAGGAAGGCCTATGAGAATTGCGTAATTCATAATCGAGGAATTTCCCAATTAAATAGGGGTTAATTCCTTGAGGAAAAACACAAGGAAATAGGGACTTGGGAAAGTAGAAAATTGGTTAAGTATTGGCCAAGGCTTGTCTTGGAAGTAGTGAGACAGATAGAGACAGTGCAAAGGTTGCTTAGGATTGAGAAAAGCATTGTAATCTTCTCATATTTTCTGACTAATGCAATTTATAGATAGTAGGTGTTTTAGCTATGGATTTCCCCCGGTAATCATTGTGTTATGTGTTTATTGGATTCTCTCTTATATGATTTGTGATTTTGTGATCGTTTAATTGTTTCTAAGGATAGTTCGAACTATATTACTTGGAAGGATAGGATGGAGGGAGTGTTGGAATACAATTGGCTTAAGGAATTCATAAACAAAGATATTCCTAAGCCTCCAATAGTTGATCCTCAAGATCTGGCAAAGTGGAGAAAATGCATGGTAAAGGAGATAAGGATTATCCTAGAAGGAATTTGAGATCATATTGATCCGAATGAAAATTGACATCCACCCATGGTATTTATCGACCCATGGTATTTATCTGCTCATGGATTATACCTACGGTATTGTAAGAGGCATCCACTCATGGTATTCATCCACCCAAGGTATTTATCCACCCATGGAATTTATTCATGGTGTTGTAGGTGACATCCACCCATGGTATTCATTCACTCATGGTATTGTAAGTGAGATCCACCCATGGTATACAATCACCCATGGAATTTACTTGTGGTATTATAACTAAAAAAATACTATAAGTAACAATTCACATCTTGTAAAATGACATTTTGTCCACCACAATGTGGCTTTTACAATTATTCTCTATTTTAATAAAAAAAAATTGTGGTTTTGTTTAATGTGTGTTTTCTTATTTTCTTATGACATTTCAAATTTTCAGATCTTGGGGGCCTCCCCCACAAGACCCATTTAATTTTTTTTATTTTTATTTTTATTTTTATTTTTTGCCGCACAAGATCCAAATTAGTGGTATCAGATTTAGGTTACATCTCCATGAAAATGAGGGCTCGACACATATTCCAGTTTCAAATTTTTGCAGAAATATTCAACAAACTTCATGCACATGCTACGACCTCCACAAAGCACTTTCTTGGGCAAAGCGGGAAGATTTATTTTTCATTTTTTTTGCAGGAATTTTTTGGGTGGCAAGTTTGCAGATCAGATCTAAAAAATTTTGTGCAAAATTTACGAAAACAAATACCAAATCTAGATTTCTTGTAAAAAAATACCCAAATTTAAAACTCAAATTGGTTGAACCGGAATCCGAATGAGGGAGATATCACTGATTTAAAATTAGTTGTGTTGAAGAAATTTTTCTGACGGTAATTCATGGACAACATCTCTCCAATCACTTTTTGCAGTTTTTGTGCTGAATTTTAGAAAACTGATTGCATGGCTGAGCTCCTCTTGAAAAATCAACCAACTTAAAAAAAAAAAACAAATTGGTCTAAATAGAGTTCGGATGAGGGAGATATCACTGATTTAAAATCAGCTATATTTTTCAGAACTTTTGTGACAGCGGGACAATTGCAGCACAAATTTGAGTTTCTAGTGTCCATATAAGGATTTCAATCACATGGGAAGATGCATAATAGTCATTATATTTCCAACAATAGGTTATAATAAATATTATGAGTTATATTGACCTAGTTATGCCCATTTTAAATTAATTTTTATATTTGGAGCAACATTCAGAGTGGGTTCCCTTTGGAGACATACCCTCCCACCCTGCTTTACTATGCACTTGCTTCATATTCATCAATTTCAACATAGAAACATCTGGATTGGGTTCTTTGGAGACATGCCTTCTCACCCCAGGCTATGTAAGCACGTGATACTTCATCAACAGTTAGCATCATGGTTATGGTTCAACAACACAAAATCCTTATCATTGAATTCCATTTGCTTGTCCGCTCACTATTAATATCACAATTATTCAAAAGCATTACAAGGTATATCTATCCTTGAATATTTGTTTTTCATGGTTATGGGTCATCCACAAACCCATACTTCATCGAAGTCCATTTGCTAGGCCGCACACTGTCAGTATCACAGTTGGTCACAAGAATTACAGGGTATCTCTATCCTCGGATCTTCATTCATCACGGTTATGGTTTAACCACACAAAACCCTTCTCTTCAGTGGATTCTCATATTCAACAAAGGCTTATTAGGAGGGAACTTAATGTAGAGAACAAATGAGGAAAGTACTCAATAAAACAAGCATATAATTTATTAAATTAATTTTCTCCCCAAACTTGAGTTTACAAAGGAATTACATGGCTATTTATTCTTGAGGAAGAAAACTCTGGAATTCCTCAAAAATAAAACTTCTTCCTGGATATTTGGAGGAAGTTGAGAGTAATCCTCTCAATTCTAGGAATCTATCTTAACTACCTAATCTCCAACAATTTCTCAAAGTCTCCACAAAATCTAGAATTTTCTAAATTAAATAAATACATAAATATAAAATTAGAGATGCTCCTGCATCATACTATCAGGGAGTAAAAGGTACATTCATATGCTTTTCTTCTAAATTTCTTCAATACTGGTAGCATATTTTGAAATCTTTGTTGTTGTCATCCAAGTAGCATCTTTGACTGGTTGATATTTCCATTTAACCAAATATTGAAAAATCTCTTTCTTCTTGGTCCTTTTAGCCACCCTTTTATCGATGATTGATTCAATCTACTTTGTTGGTGTTGAAGGTTGTTGTTTCTCCCACTGAACTTTATCACTAATAGGTGCATCTGTAGGATCATTTATGGGTTCCTTAAAGGGGTATAGATCTGAAACATTAAATATTGGTGAGATGACAAAGCCTTTGGGTAGTTCTATTTCATAAGCATTCCAGGAAAATTTCCTCAAAATTTTTCATGGTCTGATCATTTTTAGTTTTAATTTATTATATTCCCCTTTAGGAAATATTTATTTTTAAATATGTGCCATAACCAAGTCCCCAATTTCAAATCCAATTGTCTTCTTTTGGAATCTACTTTGCACTTATACTTGTTGTTCTTTCTTGTAATTGATGCTTGAATCGGTCCTATATTTCCTGCATATTGGATGCAAAATATTCACCATATGCACTTCTAAATTCTTGTTTTCCAAGGTTCCTTAACTCATAAATTCCTATTGGATGCATTCCATAAACATTTTGGAATGGACTCAATCCCGTGATTCTATTAGGTGAGTCATTATATGCAAATTATGCCCAGGCAAGTACCTGATCCCATTTTTTGGGTTGTTCACTTACCAAACTCCTCAAGGTATTTCAAAGACTTCTATTTACCACCTTTTTTTGACCATCAGTCTAGGGATGATATGCTGAACTAAAGCTGAGTTTGGTTCCTAAAATTTTCTGTAAAGTTCTCCAAAAATGACCCACAAACCTAGTGTCTTTGTCAGAAACAATACATGTAGGTAATTAATTCAATCTAGCTATTTCTTTGAAGAACAATTTTTCTATGTTATTTTCATCATTTTTCTTTTTACAGGCTATAAAGTGTGCCATTTTTTAGAATTTGTCAACAACAACAAATATTGAGTCACTTCCTCTTTGTGTTTTGGCCAATCCTAGTACAAAATCGATGCTTATAGAGTCCCATGGTCAATTTAGTATTAGTAAGGGTTGATATAGTCTAGTCTTCTAACTTCTTCCTTTTGCATATTGGCATATCCAACATCTTTTAACAAATCTTCTTACATATTCTTACATGCATGACCAATAATAGAATGCTTGTAATTATGCTAGAGTTTTGTCTTTCCCAAAATGACCCGCTAAACCTCCACTATGTTTTTATTTTAATATATTTTCTTTCATCTAACATCTTGGAATGCATAATTGTCTTCCTTTGAACATAAGTCCCTCCTGTATCATGTAATCTAACCATGGATTTCTATCTCTACTTACAAGATTTTCACAAGCTATATAAGCTTCTTTGAAATATAGACCATGTTTATACATATCTTTTAGCTCGTCAAATCCTAAGACATTCACTTGGAATTCTTGTAGAATTAAATTGGTTTTGCTTAATGCATCTGCTACTTTATTTGATTGCCCACTTTTATGCTTGATAACAAATGTAGAATTTTGTAAGAATTTAATCCATTTAACATGTATTTGACTCAATTTTGTCTGATTATTGATGTATTTGAAAGCATGATTATATGTGTAGAGGATGAACTCTTTTGGCATAAGATAATGTCTTCATTTTTTAAAAGTTTGTATGTTGGCATAGAATTATTTATCATAAGAAGAGTATGTTTTCTTGGCTTCATTGAGTTTTGCACTGTAGTCGACAACTTGTCTTCCCTCTTAACTTAGAACAACTCCTATTGCAGTTCCATTGGCATTGGTCTCAACCTACAACAACTTGTTGAAATATGGAAATGCTAAAATAGGTTGTTATGTAATCCTTTTCTTTAATAATTTGAAACTTTTATTAGCTTCTTTTGTCCAATGGAATGGTTGATTTCTTTATTTAATAGTTTCTACAATTGGAGTGAATGTACCACTGAAATTCTTGATAAATTTTCTGTAAAAACTTGCCAATCCATGAAAAAAATTTACCTCTAAAATGCTTCTTGGGGTTGGCCAATTGATTATGGCCTTCACTTTCTCCTGATTGATCTTTAATCCTTCTTTTGAAATGACAAAACCCAAATACAATAATTATGTTTTCATGAAACTACACTTCTTTAAATTGATTAACAAACTTTCTTATTGTAACTTCTTCAAAACCATCTTAAGATGTCTTAGGTGATCTTCTTTTGATTGATTGTAAATTAGGATATAATCAAGATAAACTATAACAAATTTTCCATTGAAGTCTTTTAGTACTTCATTCATTAACCTCATAAAGGTACTAGGAGCATTGGTAAGTCTAAAAGGCATTACCAACCATTCAGATAGGCCATTATTAGTTTTAAATCTTGTTTTCCATTCATCACTTTCTTTGATTTTGATCTATGATATCCACTTTTCAAATCTATTTTAGAAAAATATGCAGCATCACTTAGACAATCTATAAGATCGTCAATATGAGGTAATGGAAACGTGTACTTGATTGTGATTTTGTTGATTTATCGAGGATTTGTATACATTCTCCATCTAACATCCTTCTTTGGAATTAACACAGTTGGAAAAATACATGGACTTAAGCTTTCTCAGATGAGACCCTTATCCAACAATTCATGCACTTGATTTTTAATCTTTTCATTTTCCCTTGGAGTCATTCTGTAGGTGGCTTTGTTTGGAAGGCTGGCACCTGGAATGAGATCAATATGATGGTTGATACTTCTAATGGAAGGAAATTTATCAAGAAAGTCATCCACTACAATATCAATAAATTCATTCACCATATTTTTAATTTATTTCGGAAGATCATTCATATTTATGTTTGTGAAGATTACTTTTAGCTTCCCAATCAAAGCAAGATTTATCTCCTCATGCTTGATTTCTTGAAGGAACTCTTTTCCACTAAGTAACATTACCTTGGATTGGTCTTCTTCTGGTGCTTTTTCATTCTTCAAAGGAAAGAGTACATGTTTTTCTCCATCCTTTTCAAAAGTATAGGTTTTTCTCCTTCCATCGTCTATTGCTTTCTTGTCATATTTCCATGGTCTTCCAAAAGAAATATGACACACATCCATAGACATAACATCACAAATAACTTTATCTTTATAGCATCCTATTGGAAACTCCACTTCACGTTGTTCATTAACTAGTATTTGATGTCCCTTTTGCAGCCATGAGACTTTTTAGGGAGTAGGATGCTTAGTTTTCCATAAATTTAACTTTTATACCATTTATGTGTATACTAGATTATCAATACTCCCACTATCAATAATAACTTTACAACATTTTCCTCCTAGTTTACAGACAGTTTTGAACAATGTTTTCCTTTGTGTACATTCCTTTACTTCTTTAGGAGACTTAAATAAATAAATAAATAAATAAATAAATCATCATTAAGGATTCACGAGTTTTAGGATCATTTTCATGTGAAGAGGATTGTACACTTTCAGTATCAGTTTGTGCCATATGTGTGCTACCTTGAACAGAAGATCTTTTTGGACATCCAATAGATTTATGACCAACTTTATTACATGTATAACATATTAACATAAAATATCTACCTCTACCTCTTTGATATGGTCTTCGTCCTCTGAAATCTCCTCTTGATGATGATTCTTCCTGATGTGAATTGTTGCCTTCTTCTTTTTGAATGGGAAATTTTCCACTTGAATATCCTTTGCTTGATTATTGTCTACTTGGTGGTCCTATGCTTGACTTTCTTCTCTTCAGCTAAATTTTTCATAATCGAAATATTCATCGATGGCACTGATCCAATCGATCAGTTCTTAGAGATTTAAGTTTCCCTCATACATAGGCACATCCAATCTCAGCTTAATGATTATTCATGTGATCTTCTTGATCATTTTCTCATCTAGAGTTTCTTCTTCAGCTTCTTCTTTTGAGGTTTCTTCTGCTTCGTCGATATCACCAATGTCGATGTCTCTTTTGTGTGTTGTCTCCAGTGCATCTAATCTCATTCGAATGTGCCTTACTTCATCAAGTAAGACTTGGTTGGAAGTTGATCTTCCTCAACCAATTCCATCTCCCTTGACTCCTCTAACACTATGTGCCATCTTTATTTATTAAAATAAAAGCAATAACTTTTTAACTTTATAAATTCCTTACTTAAATTCTCCCTTTAATAAGTGACCAAAACACCTTTTTTGGAATTAATAATTTAATGGCAATAAAATATTATAAAGGTACAAAACACCTTCCTATTCCTTTGGAATTAAAATAAGGTGGCTTTATAATATGTGTATATATAATATGCAATTATAATTTTAAATATAGAATACCACCATATATAAAAACAATGCACTTATTCTCTCATCCACTGGCAAAATTTTCTCTCTCATGGACATATGTTTTATGATCATTTCATTAAGCCTTCAAATATGTTCACGTAATGTGAAAATTAATTCACTTACACGTAATTCCTCCCCGCATTCAAAAACAACATCAACACAATGACCTTATAAGTTTAGTGATGTTCTTCCTCGAATAGCCTGCAATTATCTCTTTCACCAATGCCAATGATTTCTCCATTCTTCAACGCATTTCTCAGTAAATAATATATAAATATAAAATAAGAGATTCTCCTGCATCAGAGCTTCACACAATGGGTATCATTGCTTCTTAAGGAGGGAGGAATGATTCAAATGGAAAGTCGCATCCACCCTTGGTATTCATCGGCCCATAGTATTTATCCACTTGTGGAATATACACATGGTATTGTAAGTGGAATCCACCCATGGTATTCATCCACCAAAGGTATTTATCTACCCATGGAATTTAGCCATTGTATTGTAACTGGCATCCACCCATGGTATTCATTCACCCATTGTATTGTAAGTGAGATCCACCCATGGTATTCAATCACCCATAGTATCTACCCACCCATGGAATTTACCTCTGGTATTATAACTAAAAAAGACTATAAGTAACAAGTCACATTTTGTAAAAGGACATATTCTCCACTAGAATGTAGCTTTTACAATTATTTTCTATTTTAATAAAAAGCTTCTTGGTGGTTTTGTTTAATGTGTGTTTTCTTATTTTCTTCTGGTATTTCAATTTTTCAGATCCTTGGGGCCTCCCTCCCTCAAGATCCATTTCAATTTGTTTTACCTTGGGGGACTCTCCCCAAGATTTGGATCACAGATTGTCTCAAACCTCCATGGTAAGGAGACTCCATATGTGATGTGGAAGGCCTTGACAAACCTGTTTCAAAACAATGGTGACCATAGAAAGCTGGCATTGAAGGACAAGATCAGAAAAATCAAGATGGAGAAGGGTGACACAATACCGAAGTACTTGACCAAGTTCACCCAATGTCGAAATTAGCTTGGAAGTGTCGATGTTATAGTTGTAGAAGACAATCTTGTGATCCTAGCACTTCTACGCCTTCCCAAAAGCTAGCGAAACTACCAAAACTCAGTTAATAGGAGGGAGAAGTTACCAGAGTGAGAGCGTTTTTGGTCCAACTTGGTGCAAGAAGAGATTCGACAAAACACCAGAGATGGATCCTCATCCAAGAATGATGATGAAGAGAACCATGCCTTAGTTGGAAAGGTGAAGAAAGGTAAGGGGAAGTCATCCCATTCCAAATCAGATTCTAGTCAGGGCAACAAGAAGAAGGACACATTGAAAATTAAATTTTTTCATTGTCCTGAGTTGGGACACTATGCCACAAAGTGTCCACACAAGAAGGCCAAGAAGAATCCCTTAGAAGGAGTGGTAGGTGAATCTCTTGCTTCACAATTCAAGATGGATTTCACCCTCATTGCTTGCATGGTGACATTGGTGATGGGTAGTGTGTGGTACCTGGATAGTGAAGCCTCATTCCATATGACCAGAAACAAAGAGTTCTTTCAATGACTTGGAGGAGAAGGACCTCTAGATGCACATCTAAATAGGACATGATGGGAAGTATAACACGGCCGACATCAGTACTGTTATCTTTTAGAGGAAGTTCGGTTCTCCTCTCACATTAAAAGATGTCATGTATGTTCCAGGTTTGAAGAAGAATTTTGTTTTAGTTGCCATGTTGGAGGATCATGACTACGATGTTATATTTAGAAAGAAAAAGGATTTCCTTCATCACATAACCTCAAGACAAGTGAATCGGATCAAGGTTCAGGTGAAGAACCTCTACAATTCGATGTAGAATACTATACTGCTTTGAGCAAAAAACAAGGGAAGGTGCAAAGTCGAGATATTGGTGAGTTGTGGCATAAAATATTAGGTCACTTGCACCATGGAGCTTTGAAGATCATGTAGAAAATTTCTACAGGACTTCCCAAGGGTACATTAGATCAAAGAGACACATGCAAAGGGTGTACATTGGGGAAGTACACTAAAGCCACCTTTCATGATAAAGACAGTCGAGCATAAGTGATCCCTGAAAGAGTTCACTCAAATGTGTGTGGACCATTCTCGACAGCCTCCACAACCAAGCACAGGTATTATGTAATATTTATAGATGATTTTTCTTGTAAGTGCTGGATTTTCTTGAGTTAGAATAAAGATCAGATGTTTGCCAAATTTTGTGAATTTAAATTACTTGTGGAGAAATATACTAGCGGGAAAGTTAAATCTCTTAAGAACGATAATGGTGGAAAATATGTGTTGAATGAATTCAATAACCTTTTTGATCAAAAGGTATTCTATGGGAGTTAATAGCACCTCATAAGATATAATAGAATGGGGCGGTTGAAAAGAAGAAGAGAAGTATTTTGGGAGTTGCATGGGAGATGTTACATGATCAAGGCCTACCGCTACACTTGTGGGCTAAAGTATTCAACTATTATACAAAAAAATGATCCCTTCATCAGATTAGAGGAGAAAGATACAATGTTTCAAAGAAATGCCTAAGCTACATGCTTATTTTCGAGGGTAACACACCCCAAAAATAGATTGGAAGAGTTATAACACTTTTCATCTCTCATCCAAAAGAATTAATCCCTAGGTTAATGCTTTTTTTCGCCTAAGGGGAAGCGTTACTAGATATTTATGAGATTCCAGAGGTCAAAGAGCAAGTATACTGAATGAAACTCCTCTTTTCACCCAATTGTCAGCTCGAAAGCAGGAAACATCCACCTCAGGCCTAACTAAGGACATTGCTATTTCTAATGGAGTTTCGCGGGAAGGGAAAGAGAAATAAAGTGAGCCAACATCCAATGTTTTTCCTCATTGGAACACATGAAATAATTGGTGAGGATGAGCATCTCTCCATCTATAAATTGCAGGCTTGGTCACTGTAACAAAGGTCGAATGGTTTTCGAAAGTTTGAAAGAGCTTATGTATTGTTATGTTGCCGAGAGGTTGAGAGAGAGAGAGTGGAATTGAAGGACTAGAGGAGGATTGATCTAACCAATATGGTTCTAATCATTATTCTTCTATCTAATAATATAGATTTATTTATGTTTTGTCTATTTGATGGTGTCGATATTGTATTTCTTTACATGTTGGTTCGATTCCGTGATTGATAAGTAGTTTATATGCACGTTGTATTATATACTCTTATATATTGATGTTTTGATTATCAAAGTTTATATGAGGTGGAGATTACACTTTGTCTTGTTTATGTGCAGGTTTTGATCTAGGATTTGGTGGAGAGGTCTTCCACTTCACCACACTGAGTTCTCCAGTAGGACTACACCAAGGACTCAAGCAATCCTTTTCCTTTTGTTTTGTCAATCATTGATTAATATGAATATACGTGTGTTTCTTTTTGACAATTGCAACTAATCTTAAATAGTCAACCTTGGGTCCTAGGAAGACTATTTAATATTAGTTAAACCTGTCACAAAGAAACACACATATATTCATATTAATCCATGATTGAAAAAGGAAAAGAAAAAGGATTACCTCAGTCCTTGGTGTAGTCCTTTTGGAGAACCTCTCCGCCAGCTCCTAGATCATAACTTGCACATAAACAAGACAAAGCATAATCTCCACAAGATATAAACTTTGATATTAAAAACAATAATATATACGAGAATATAATCCAACATGCATCTAAGCTACTTATCAATCATGGAATCGAACCACCATGTAAATAAATACAATATTGACACCATCAAGTAGACAAATTAGAAACAAATATATATTATTAGATATAAGAAGAATTATTACAACCATCTTGGATAGATCA
Source organism: Pinus taeda (assembly GCA_000404065.3). Taxonomy (NCBI): domain Eukaryota; kingdom Viridiplantae; phylum Streptophyta; class Pinopsida; order Pinales; family Pinaceae; genus Pinus; species Pinus taeda. Next base: position 70,843 of record APFE030147515.1, read on the forward strand.
AGCCTCGTCTAGTCCTTTAGCTCCACTCTCTCTCTCTCTCTCTCTCAACTTCTTGACAGCATAACAATACTTCATCTCTTTCAAAATTTCGACAATCATTCGACCTTTGTTACAATGACTGAGCCTCCAATTTATAGATGGAGAAAGGCTCATCCTTGCCAATTCTTTCATGAGTTCCAATGAGGAAAAATCTTGGATGTTGCTTTGATCTATTTCTCTTTCCCTTTCCATGAGACTTAGTTAGGAAAATTATGTCCTTAGTTAGGCCTGAGGAAGATGTTTCCTTCTTTTCGAGTTGACATTTGAGTAAAAAACAAAGTGTCAGTCAATCAACTTGTGCTTTGACCTTTAGAATCTCATAATATCTAGTAACATTGCCCTTTAGGAAAAACAAATTGTTAACCTAGGGATTAATGCTTTTGGCAGAGATATGGAAAGCATTATTACTCTTCCTGTCTATTTTTGGGGTCTGTTACCCTAGAAAATACACCTGTAACTTAGGCCTTTCTTCCAACCAACGTGGCTTTCTCCTCTGAGCAGATGAGGAGGTGATTTTGTTGTATAACAACAACACAATTGTATATGTGTAAAACAAGAGTCGTCATCAAATTCTCGGGAAGGGTAAACCAGAAGAAGCTTTTTCAAGTAAGAAACCAAGTGTCACACACTTTAGGATCTCTAGTTCATCAGTCTACTATCATGTTACCAAGGATGCAAGGTAAAAACTAGAGCTAATAACTGAGTTGGACATATTTGTGGGGTACAATAATACATCTCACAATTATCGGGTGTTATAGACCTAGGGGGGGTAATATGGGGTACAAAGGGAGGTACCCAAGGTAATACTGTAATAATGGGATGGGCCATAGTAATAAATAAGGTGGTTAACCCATATCATGTAAGGGACCACAAGTAGTTAGTAATAATGTAATGGGCCCATGGTATTAGTGGATGGTATGAGGGAACCATGGTAATGATCCATGGTATTGTATGTATGAGGCCTATATAGAGGGTAGAGACTCCACATGGAGAGATGTCAAGGAATTGTGTCAAGGATTATTGTATGTACAGGCATATGGCTTGTGGAGTGTTCTCCTTCCTTAAGGAGTGAATGTATGGTGTTGCCCTACCATAAGGGTTTGATCAATAAAGCATCATTTCATATTATTTCTGGGTTTATTTACATTGTCTTATATTTTCATATCAGATCTATAATATTTCTGGGTTAGATCTACAACAAGTGGTATCAGAGCTATATGAAACTAGGTTAGAGTTATAACAAGTGGTATCAGAGCTATAACATCGGGTGTATCTGCCATCTCATAGGATAATAGTGGTTTGTAGAGATGTGAAATTCGATGAAGAGAAGGTCATGAGATGTTCCCTTGAGAGGGAGATTTAGTTTCATGGAGAAGAGGAGCCTTTAGCTCCTAAGGAAGAACCCCAGGATGATGTGGAGCAACCACATGCAGTGGAGCAGAGAGTGAAAGCACCCACTCATGTAGAGACTTCCATAAAGGGAAGGAATCGCACTAGAGAGGCTAACATATTGATGCATGATTTTAGAGAGAATATGGGAGCACCCACATCAAAATGTAGGTAGAGGATGTCACTAGATCGGTACACTGGATACATGGCTCTAATGAGCGAGAGTGTAGAGGTTGAGCCATCCTCATTCGAGGAAGCAATGCAAAAACTAGTATGGGTTGATGCCATGGTTGAGGAGTATGACTCCATTCTCAGAAATAGTGTTTGGGAAGTGGTCTCAATACCAGCAGGAAATTCAATGGTGAGTTCTAGATGTATTTACAAGGTAAATCAAGTAGTAGATTGGAGTATGGAGAAATACAAGGCCAAATTTGTGGCCAGAGCGTTCTCTTAGGTGGAGGGAATTGATTTTGAGGAAACCTTTGCTCTAGTATCAAGGTCCTCTTCAATCAAATCTATTATAGCACCTTCAATGAAGATGGGATGGAAGATACATCAGATGGATATGAAGACAACATTCCTCAATGGTGTGATGGAGGAAGAGGTGTACATTGAGGAACCAGAAGGATTTGAGACATTCAACATAGAGTCGCATGTGTACAAACTCAAGTGAACATTGTATGGATTGAAACAAGCACCCTGTGCTTGGTACACCATGATTAACAATTATTGCACCAAGTTGGCCTTCACCAAAAGTGAATCATATGTCAACCTTTACCATATTGTCATTGAAGGAAAATTGTTGATTATAGTATGATATGTCAATGATTTTATTCTAACAGGTGATGAGAAGCTGATAAAATCTTGCAAGGAGGATCTCGCAAGATAATTTGAGATGAAGGACCTGGGGCTCATGCATTAATTTCTTGGTATGGAAGTATGGAAAGGAGATGAAGAACCGTTTGTCTCTCGGGGAAAGTATGCCAATGAGATACTGAAGAAGTTCCACATGGAAAGCAGTAAACCTAGGGAGGCTCCTCTAGCAAGTAATTTGAGGAAGGAAGATGATAATCCAGGTGAAGTATTGGAGGCTACTATTTACAAGAAGCTTGTGGGTTTACTTATGTATTTGGTGAAAACATGACCAGAGATATGTTTGCATCTAACCAACTTAGTCAAGCAGCGGTTAAGCCAACCAAACTCTATTGGAAAGCAGTTAAACATGTGTTAAGATACCTCAAAGGCACCACTTAGTTTGGTCTTTGGTACAAATGGATAGAGAGAGTGAAGCTTCAAGGCTTCACAAATGAATATTGAGCAGGGAGTCCATCCGACAAGAAAATCACATTAGGGGGAATCTTCAGTATTGGTTCAACAACAATTTCTTGATACTGTAGGAAGCAAAGATCAGTTGCACTCAGTTTAGCAAAAGTAGAGTACATGGCTGCTAGTCAAGAATCTTGTGAGGCTTAACTAGATGAGGAATATCATTGTTTGATTATTTGGTCAGCTGATGGATCCTATAGTGATTTACTGTGACAATCAAAATTGTATCAAACTTTCTAAGAATCCATTTTTTCATGATCAGACTAAGCATATCGACATTCAATATCACCATCTATGAGATTGTATGTAGAGTAGAACCATGTCCCTGGAGTACATTCCTACAAAGAAACATGATGCAAATATATTGGCAAAGGAATTGTCAAGATGAAAATTTGATTTTCACAAAGGCAGGATCAGGGTTACAGATAATCACTTTCTTGTTGAGAGTGAGTGTTGAAAATGAAACAAGAAAATCCTAACTTAATTTTGTCCTTAAATTAAATTGGGAATAAAATTGTAATTCCACATCTCATGATAACTTGTATTAGTTAACTAAGTTAATTTGACTTAGTTGGCTCAGTTAGTTCAAGTTGAAGGTCTAACTAGAGTCATGTAGAGTGTCTCCTACAATTAGGAGCTCTGATTGATTTTATTTTGAGTTGTAATTAATTAATTCAGTATAACTGAGTTTAGTGAAACTAGTTAACCTAGTTCCAAATGATGGAGGAATTAGTGGGAGGTCTAGTAGTGTGGTGCTTCATGCAGTCTAGTGTTGTGTTGCCTACAGTCGAGTGCGGTGCTTCTTGAAGTGCAGTATGGTGCTTCCTAAAGTGCCGTCTGGTGTTGCCTGAAGTGTAGTGTGGTGCTTCCTGAAGTACATTGTGGTGTTGCCTGAAGTGTAGTGTGGTGTTGCTTGTAGTGATCAACCAGTAAACAAAATATTCACTCATAATTAAATCATGCATGTCATATCAGAGAAAGACCCAGTTGAGATTAGAGTTCAAGTACAATGTACTATGATTTGTATAATCATACGAATTGTACAAATGGTGCATGTAGTTAGAGGAAAGCTTGTGAAGATTTCACAATTCATAATTGAGTAATTTCCCAGCTATATATGGGTTAATTCCTTGAGGAACAACGCAAGAAAATAGGGACTTGGGAAAGTAGAAAATTAGTTAAGTATGTGTCTAGGAACCAGTGAAACAAATAGAGATAGTGCAGAGGTTTCTCGGGCTTGAGCAAAGCATTGTAATCTTCTCATATTTTCTTACTAATGAAATATATAGATAGCAGGGGTTTTAGATGTGGCTTTCCCCAGAAAATCATTGTGTTATGTGTTGATTGATTTATTTCTCTTATATGCTTCATGAGTTCTCTATCGTTTAATTGTTTCTGCTGATGAGTAGAGTAGATTCAAGTCTATTGTTTTGGCATATTACAATTAATAGTTTGAATCTACAAGAAATTTCTACATCTTTCACTAACTTAAGAAGGCGGCCATTAGTAATGACGATGACTCATCCATGCTAAAAAAAGAATGGTATTTCCTACAGTAAACACTTGGCTACAAATAAGTTACTTTACACTACTTATTTCATGCATATACCTCTTTCGTAGAGAGTCATGCATATTTTTCCTTTGTTAGAGAGAATGGCCACTATCATTTAGAAATTTTAGAAGATCTTGGTATAACAAGTGCATTAATCACTTGATCCGTGGGACACTCGTTTTGATTCCAACACACCTTCCAATTGCTTCCTACAAACAAATTTTGAGCTTCTCTCATTTTGATACATTCCTAGGTATATCTTGTGTTTTATGTGCTTGAATTTGATTCCTGTAAGGATATGTTGCATGTGGTAATGCCTAGTCCATGGTTTATGGAGGATACCAGCCTATTCATGAAATTATGGCACCCTAACGTCAACCCACGAAATTTAGGTTCAGTTAATGAATCTTCCTTTGTTGTTTTGGAACTATATATCGTTGGAACTTGGTAATGTCTTGGTTGAATTTTCTTCCTTAGTAAAGTGACTAAGTATAAATCTTCCACTACCTTTATTTGCCTATGTATTTATGAAGATGTTAGAAAAGGGAAGCCATACCAAATCATCTTGAGATATGGTAACCAAAATTAGAGCTAGGTTGTGGATTATGAGCATATCACATTATGTTGCAAGTTTTGCTTTAATTATGGGCTATTGGTAGCATAATGCCCTAAGGCCAAGGGTCTCAAATGGACTAATGAAAGTCAATTATTTCCCACATGGTGGATTAACTCAGAAAATACACCCAACAAGGTGGAGCCTTCGAAGCCTCCTACAAATTTCCTCAGTATTACTTCACTAGCTACTTTAGAGCCTCCCATTACCACCCCTAGTGATGTTACAAATTCCCTTCTCACTCTTTTCAAGGAAGAGGGAATTTCCTTTGTTATCCAGCATTACTATTTTTCAACTTTGGTGGTGATTGGTCCCTCCTTAGAATAGGGAACCAGATATGTGGATCTTACTCGTGATCTCAATAATGTTGTTAGTTCCCAAGTTCCCAATGAAGATAATAGATAATTGAATATCATTGATGTCCCTGATGCCCACATTGTCGATAAAGGGAAATAAAGGAAAGAAACATGGAGTTTGAGCTCTTGGTGCATTGGCCTATATTGTTTTAAGTTTGTGGTCCATGTGTAAAACCCTTTATGAATTGTTTAAAGTCTTAGTGCAACTTGTGGTGATTGCATGTGCACTCTGCTTTTTTTATTATAAATAATTGTAATTATTGTTCTAGTAATAGTAAACAAAAGCTTTATTAAAAAAATAAAAATTAAAAATAAAGCAAACTATGTGATTGTTTAGTGTAGAATTTAAGAGAACATGCATTGATTTATTAGGGATGATAACACTTTTAAAGGTACCTAACTACTGTTAAAAATATTCTGGATTAAAGCAAAATGATCTCAACATGGTTTAGACATTAAGTTGGTGCTCATAAGTCAAATTGGTCTATATTTTGGCTAATCTTAAATAGTTCCCTTTTCATTGTCCTAATTTTATTTTTTGCTCATGTGTTATATTTTTTTATACCAAATGGATGGTTTGATTAACTAGATTTTTTTCCAAAGAAAAAGTGTAATTCCATTAATATAATAAAAACAAAATTACATTATGCATATACACTTATATCATTGTGTATTGTTGACATTTGTTTAAGTGTTTAGGAAGAGACTTATAAAGTTTTATCATGCTACAACAAAATCTATAAATATGTACACAACAATAGTTGTGCCATCATGAATCACCATACATAAACCATGGTCAAAAAATAAAAAAAAATAACTTTAACTGTTTCACACATTATTTCTGTACTAAGCTGAAATTTATACAGAAAAACATGCCTCTACTCACAAAATCTGCCATTTCCATATACAAAAAGTTCATTTTTTCCCAAAAATGAAACAAGGAAACTATTGTAGCTTCATGTTCCGGATTATCCACAGTTTCCAATTTAGTCTGTCGACGTTTCGAACCCCAACGGGGGTCCATCATCTTCTTGCGTTCATCTCATTTCTATCCTTCAGAAGCGTCCTGATGATGGACCCCCGTTGGGGTTCGAAACGTCGACAGACTAAATTGGAAACTGTGGATAATCCGGAACATGAAGCTACAAAAAACTTCCACAGAGGCCTGAAAACCAACAAGGAAACTATTGTCGCCATCATAGAAGAATTTGTCCAAAAACTTCTATATATAAGAAACAAAATATAAATATCATAAAGTTTTAGGTGCCCATGACTATACTGGATTGTGGATGAACTATGGAATATCATCAAAGGGCATGTGATAATAAGCAAAATGATTCGGTCCCTATATCACTATGACATGCCATAGACCCTTGCCCAAAAGAATACCTTCCTTAGAAAGTTGATATGCATCTTTGTTCCTCTCCCATAAAATGTTCCTACAAGAGAATTGGGTGACATTTAGATACAGTGTAGAAATATCATCCATAATATTCCTTAGATAAATATTTTTGCATCGTTATGACCCATTGACCTAGTTGATCACCAGCAATGAATCCCCAAAGATCTAAAATTTTTCACACCCTTTATCAATAACCAAATCCACTAAAGATCTACATGCTAATAATTTTGTCCAATTGTTTGATCCATTGCCAATATCCATTTTGACCTGATAAGAATGTTACTCAAATATGTAAATAATGAAACCTTCTCCTGCCAAGTTTTAGTTTTCCTTCATTGCCCCATCAAAGTAGCCCCACTAAATTGATTTGTCTAATATCTCTTCTCTTATGATTCTAAGAGGGGGAGCTTCTTTGGATTGTGGGTAATGACTAAGGATAGCCACACTTTCCACTGTTATTTTCCTTGGGTCAGATGCCAGACCTTGAAATATTTCCTTGTTCCAAGAGATCCAAATCCCCCAGTTGATTATTAGAGGGAGAACTTGGACAATTTTTTTCTCTCTATTATGAACCCCAGAGTACCAGGATTCAACATATAATTCTTCCCCCTAGATGCTTTATACACAAAACATCGCTTTGCATTATTTCCAAGTCTATTGGGTGAAGGGGCACAATGTAAAAATGTGATCTATTGTTTCACTTGCTCCCTTGCATAAAGCACACTAGCCTAGGCCTACTGCATATATTATTTTCATAATATCCCACGTCAGAACCTTTTTAGCCATAATATACCAATTTATCAATTTTGATTTTAGTGGGCATTTTTCCTTCTAGACAACCTTCCACCACCATACCTCCTCCTCCATTTGGGCATGTGACTTCAGGTGAATGTATTCTGATTTTGGAGTATAAACACCATGTGGAGAGAAAGCCCATATCAACTCATCATCCTAGTCAGTAAGCCTTATCTAGGCCCTTTCTAGCACTTCAATATAATTCCCCCAACTATCCCAAAAATCATGGGGCAAATTCGGGTCCAAAGCTAACTGCCAACCCTGTGACCAAATTGATGTAGTTTGAGGATTTACAATTTGATTCAAGTTTGTGATGCCAACATCCCACAAAAATATTACTAGATTTTGAGCTAGAACATGATCATGTCCACTACCTAGCTATGGATCACATCCTAGCCCCATCCTCTATATGTTCCGAATCCTCCTTGCAAACCCAACAAAGATTAAATCAAATGAATTTATGACCGATCTCCAAACCAATGAGATATTTCCTCTTGGCTTTATAGTTGTTCATATCCAATTTTACAAACAAAGGGGCCTGACGTATGACTGATATACTACCTCAGCCCATAAGTTGGATGTAAATAGCAACCTCCATCCTAATTTCGTAGCTAGTGCTGTCGAGAAAAGAAAAATAATTTCGAGTCCCCATCCACCAAGTAGTTTGTGATTCGCTATTGTCGACCATTTAACCCACGTCGAAAGAACAAACTTATCCTGATTCCCTTCCCAAAGAAATATAAATATAGTCTACAAGTTTTTTCTAAAATACCTCTTGGAATCCATGCTAGCGCCATCTAGTAGATCGACATAACTTCAATCATTAATTTTTCAAGAACCAGCTGCCTCAAGACAACCACCTATGACTCCAACTAGCAAGCCTCTTCCTTAGTTTTGCAAGAAGCCAAGCCTAGTCTTTAATCCTATAGCTATTTGGTTTTAACTGGAAGCACAAATATTGTAGCCCTACTTTGAAAGTCCTTACCTCATAAGGGAACAAGATTCTCAGATTTATGATTTCCTAGACTACAAATTATGAACCATGAAAGTGGATTTTATATCATTTACCACCATTTCAGTCGCACTATTGTAGAGTGTCAGGATATCATGTAGACGTTGAATATCTCTATAATACCCATTGAAAAAGATTAAAATGTCATCAATAAATAATAAGTGAGTGATTAACATTGTTGGAGAAACGCTTAAACCTTTGAAATCCCCCCTTCTTTTGGCCTTTGTCAACATTTTTCTTAAACCTTCAGCAACAAGGAGAAAAAAATGGGTGATAGAGGACAACCCTATTGAAGAAACCACTCTACTCTAAAAAAATAGGATGTTTCTCCATTGATAAGTACTGCAAAAGAAACTAACATTATACACCTCATAATCCAGTTCATAAAAGGGACCTCAAAACCTACATGTAAGGATGAGACAAATAAAAATCCAATTTACCCAGTCATAAGCTTTTGATAAATCAAGCTTGATAATGACCCCTTTGAGATTTTTTGTTTTTATATTGTGAAGCCCTTCTTGCACTACCCCTATTGCCTCATGAGTTTTTCTCCCATCCAAGAATCCAAATTGCTCAGTGGAAATGGATTTTGACAATATGGGTTTAATTCTCAAAGAAATAACCTTTTCTATGATTTTATAAATGCAGTTACATAATGAAATGGGTCTAAATTCTTCAAAGGAGGATGGGTCACTAAGTTTATGGATTAGAGCAATGAAAATGGACTTGAAAGCTAGTAGAATATGCCCCTCTTCCTTGGAATCATTAATCACTTTCCGCGGATATTCTCCAATAATTTCATAGAAATACATGAAGAACTCTATTGTTCAGCCATCTTGACTTGGACTCTTATCTCTTTAGAATCTGGAAAGAGTAGTATTTAGTTCCTCCTCAAAAACCTCCTCCATCAGTGTCATGCCTTCATCCTCCTCCACAAATCGAGGGAAAAAAAATTGTAACTCTGATTATTTCTGCAATTGGTACCCTATTAAGGGCTTTGAAGAGGTTTTGGAAATGGGATTTACCCAAAGCTGCTAGACCTTCAAAATATGAAATTACCCTCTCCTATTGATCATTCATTTTCCATATGGTGTTGAAAAAATTTCTCCCCTTTGCATAAACTTGATTTTTTTTTTTTGTGTTTTTATCTCTTTTTTCCAACCATATGGTCTGACTTTTCAGTCTCCATTCTCCCTCTCTATCTACTAGAATGCTCTTCCTTCTAGTGGTTAATCTTATCAAAGCTTCCCTTGACTCATGATCTTTAAACCCTTCATCCTAGGACTCAGATAATAGGCTCAACTAGATTTTTATGTTAGAGTGCTCCTCCTCCTCCCTAGCTTTCTTTTGAGTGGCCCAAACCTTGGTCAGATGCTTGATATGTTTCAAATTATCCTCAAATTATTGTGCTACTGACTTTTTTGAATTTGCATCATACTACTTCCATTTTGTGCCAACCAGATTCTAGAATTATTCATCCTTTAGCGAGCCAACATTCATTTTAAAAGTTTTTTGCAGTTTCGGGGATCCTCCCTTAATCTCTAAAATTATAGGAGAGTGATAAAATTCTCCTCCCGCTCCAATCCATTGATGCAAGATACTATGTATACTAACTAGAGCATCAGCTAGAAGAAATCTATCCAATATTTTAACCACCTTGTGTTCTCCAATCGTTGATTCCTTCACTTGGGCTTGATCTTGATGGGTTGAAGATTAATGAGTTTTGAATAAGAAAGAAGGTGGGAGAAGAGATCAGTGAGGTTTCTAGGCCTAGCATGAAACCCTAGGATTCAACCTCCCTATTGAAAAATTGAGATCACCTCCCATAATAAGATTCCTACAATTAATCAATGATCTCTTCACTAAGTTTGACCATTAAAATGCATGATTCGCATGCAAACCATAGATGCTTAGAATTGTAAAAATGGTTCCCAAGTCTAAAGAGAACCCCACCAAAACAATACCATTTGTGATTTTATAGGTACCTTCCATATGATTTTTTTTTGGATCCCATCCAAGGGCCAAACCTCCAGATCATCCCCTCACATCCGAACCTACAAACTAACAATGGTGAAAGAAACCCTCAAGTAAGGCAACAAATTTGGATCCATCCCCTAAAGTTTCCTAGAGAAATAGAACCTTTGGACCTATAGACGTACAAGTCTTTTAAGAGATTTTTTTTGGGATTACTTGGTAAACCCCTATAGCTGAAGGATAAATCTATCATTTTGAAACCCCATAATGGGAATGCAAATTTCTAAGGGCCCGTTCCATTGAGTATTGTTTCCTAGTGGCTATTTTTTCTTTTTCCCTAGCCTGTGCCAATGATATGTTTGATTTTCTACCTCTTCCATTTCTAGGACAAGGGTATACAGAAATTCATCCTTGACCACCTCTAGCAGACTCCAAATTTAGACCTATCTGAAGAGATCTAGGCTGTATCTATACTAGTTTACTCCTCTTCCTTCCGAAGATAAAAATTCAAAGGAAACAATTAAGGACATATATCCATCAGATACACCAAGGACGTCACATAGGACTTGTTTCAATGAAAGAGAGGGAACCAAATTTTGTAACATTTCAACTGTATGATCACACACATTTTGACTCCCATCTAAATCCATATGAGAAACATGACACGATAACAAAAAAACAGAGGAATGAGGGAGATTAATGACCTAATAGGTCCCCTCTGACATGTGCAAGAAGCATCCTTCCATATTTGTCATTGGTTGGGTTTCCATGTCCACTTGATCATCTGTATGAGTCTCTTGAATTCCTTAAGTTTGACTCTCTTATGTTGAATTCAGATGGTCCAAAGTTAGCACCTTTTGAAGCCCTCCTGAGTCTATTGCTTGAATTACATTCTCCTGTGATTTAGAAGGCATTGGTTCCATAGCCTAAATCCTTTCCATTGACCTTAGCATAACCTCCATAGGGTCTCTCTTACTTTTCTTCTCGACTCCAAAGGTCCCATCCTCCCAGTATTTTCTTTGTTTCTTAATTAGAACCACTTTGGGTTTGAATGAAAGGGAGAAGGTTCTTGTTAGGTGTCCATAGTGATGCTACCTATTGCTCATAAATGGAACCCATTCATAATATAAATCCACCAACTACTCCTTATCCCTTATGATATTCATATTATGATATACTTTTTCTCTGAGGTCAAGGCTCATCAAGAATCAAGCCACTAAGTTACTAGTCCATAGTTCCTTAAATGAGTAATTTGCCTCAAGAAATTTCGCAAGTGTGTTATGTATGTTCATGAAATTCTAAGGGTTCCAAATGTTAATAGGAAGACTTGGCAACTAAACCCAAATGGGCATTACATTCAGTTTTTCCCTTCGCGCATAAAAAATGGGGGACCATGCTTTAAAAATTATAGGGGAAGAGTTAATAAACCATACTTCTTTTGAGACCTTGAGGGCATCCTCCTGAGATTAAAAAATTAGTTGGAACCATCCTTTCGCTAAATGATAGATTTCTATAAGAGACTCTAGTTTCCATGTTAAATTTTGGTCTATCCATTTCTCAAGGGTTTCGATATTGAAAACTCTACTTGATGGCAACCCTCATGTAGCAAAACAACTCACTTATACATGGTAATTAGAAGAATCTTCACAAGAGATATTAGATGTGACATTAATACATGGTAGTTGTGTTAACAGATGTGATGCAGGGCAGTTCAAAGGAAATAACAGTTCACAGTGCAACAAGTTAACATTATGATACATGTGTTGTCCTTGATGATGAAGATCAAAGTACTACAGGTTAACTATATTGAATCATAGTTCAAGCTCACAGAATGAAAGAAAGAAAGAGTTATACGCAGGTTTACCTTGACCAAGTTGCGTATATATGCAGGTTCATTGAGCAAAAGGTGCGTATGCGTATACGCGCTCTTTCACGCACGAAAAGCATGTACATGTTGGAAACTAATTTTTTGGGTCCATGGTATCTGGACCATGGTATTTTGGTATTGGTCCATGGTATTTGGTCCGAAGTATTGACCCCAGGTATTTAGACCAAGGTATTGGTACTAAGTGGTTTTGGACCATGGTATTGAGTAAGGCATAAGACTATAAAAGGAGGAGAAGATCATTAGGCAAAGGCACTAAAAAAGTCTTGAATATCTGATGAAGTATGAGATCTAGTATGCAGGTTATGGGTTTATGATGCTGAGCCAAGGAGGAATCTCAGCGGTTGATGGAGGACAAGGTCTAATGATGGATCGGGATCTTATGGCTTGGAATGAATCATCTCTATATGGTTTGATCATGCTTATTCTAGATCTGTATACTGACGCATGTAATGTGTAGTAAATATTATGATCTAACTCAAGTCTGGAATAGCTGCAAATTATGAATGAATATTTACAGATGTATACGTTGGTTGACTTTGATAAAAGTGCGTATATACGCATCTTAGATACATCTAAGTAGTGTATACCATATGAACTATGATATTTGAAGTTATAGGTGGTTCTGGTTGTTGACTCAAATTTCTGAGTTCTAGTGACTGTTTACTAGTGCCTGTATTCTGCATATTCAAATTGGTTAATTGTGTTGAGCTTCATTGTTGATGAATGAGATCTAATAATGGATTAGGATCATAATGACTTATCTTTATGTGATTTGATGGACTAGATCTGGTTGCTAACACATGTACTATCCTTTTATATATAATGATCTAGGTATGTCTGAAGTCGGGAAGTGCAGTGAAGTTATAAGTAAGTATTTGATGACATATATGCTGGTTTGTTTTGGTGAAGTTGCGTATACACGCTGCTTCGACTCTTCCAAGTAGTGTATGCACTCTGATGCATGATTTTTGATGATACAACTAGCTCTAAATATTATTGCAGAGTTCTGTGATATGCTCTGTGTTCTGGTGACTGTGTTTTTGTTGACAGGGTTTTAGTGATTCAGTGTTGGGTGATTCAGAGATTGATGATTGGTTGTATCGTAGTGGTAATTGATTTTGAGCTTCAATATTGTTGATGGTTCTAGTACGAAAATTGGATGAAATGTGGCCTTCAGATTATGATGTTGTTTTCCAAGAGTATCTAGTCTGAAAATTTATGAAACGTGGTACCTGGAGGAAGAAAGAAGGTTGTAGCCTTCTGTAGGCTAGCACCTACGTACTAGTACATCAGCTAGTACAAGAGCTAAGGGGGTTGTAGCTCCCTTCCAGGAGAAGCAGGGGAACAAGAGAAGTTTGTAGCCTTTTGCAGGTAGAAACCTGTGTACTAGTATAACACTACACCAGTACAAAAATATTGTAAAAAGAAGTTTCTTATTAAAAGAAGATAGAGACGAATTGCAGCAGGTGGTTTTCACCCACATTGGGCTTCCACCTTACATCATGGTGTTCATGTGTGCTTCTTGTGTGTGATGATCTATTCTGTTTTACTGCACTTGTTTACTTTTCATATGGTAAATGAAGTTCTGATACACTAATTAAAGATCAACATTTAATGGATTAACTAAATCATAAGTTTACTGGATATACGCTAGTTGCATTAGACACAGTTGTGTGTACACACGGGTTCCCTTAACTGAAGTAGTGTATATGAATATGAGTATGGAAATGAAAAATTTATTGAATTGATAATACTGATTCACCCCCCGCCCCCCTCTCAGTATTATTTCCAACAATTGGTATCAGAGCAGGTCCTTTGGTAGAAGCTTGATCGCTTGAAGGAGACTCGTAGAACAATGGGAAAGAAGCTAAAGAAGAAAGCACCTCAGAAGAAGAAGACATCTCAGAGGAACTATGACAGTGGAAGAATCAAGTGGGGAATATGTGGAAGCAACACTTCAGATTCAAAATCACCTCAGAATGAAGATGAACAAGCAAAAGAACTATCAGGTATGAGTTTGTTATTCTCTAGTGATACATTTCTCCATCCACATGAAGATGATGAGAGTGATAGCGAAACAATTGAACTTGCTCTTATGGGTGAGGCTGAAAGATATCAAATAGAGACATAATTTAAAAGGCTTATGGACAAAATTAAATATCAACAAGATCTATTGGACAAAAGGGAATGTGCCTCCAAAGAAGAAGCTACCAAACTAAAAGCTCAATTAGAGGAAGGAAACAAAGTAAGGAACCTATTCAAGGAAAAGGAAGATCAATAACAAAAGCTACAAGATGAAGTGACATCATTAAGAAATGAAGTAAATGAAAGGAGCACAACAATCAAGAAACTCAAAGAAAGATCCAGTTACTATGAAAGTCTTGAAGCTAAGATCCTCTCGCTAAAAGAAGATCTTGAAGAATCAAATAAGTAGAATAAAGAACTACTCCAAGCTCTTGAAAAACAAGAAAACGAAGTTATTGAATTACGACATCAGTTGGAAGAAGGAAGAAAAGCTGAAGGAATCATGAAGAAGCAATATCTTGAAAAGGAAGAGCAACATCAGGTTGAGGTAAATATTTTAAATGATAAATTAGAAGAAAATGATAAGATCTTGTGATTTCAAGATAGTACTAAGATCTTGGATGATATTCTTAGTAGTCAAAGGTCTCCTACTATCAAAACTGGTCTTGGTTTTCATGAATCTGTTGAAGGTGAATCTAGTTCACAAAGTAAGACAAGGGACTCTAATGCAACCAACAAGGAGATGAGAGGTCAATCCCATCAACAACCAAGGAAATAAATTCTTCAAAGAAAATATTTAACTCCTAACTATGGAAGTGATAGTCGGTTATTTCCTCAATTGAATAATGTTGAATGTTAGGTATGTCATAATTTGATGAGCCCCAAAAATGGGTAACTTTATGGGCTCATTTTGCATATTATTCTTGATTAATCCACCATTCTTCATAGTTTTATGCATGCTTTTGAATATATTTATGTTAATTGGATGAATGAGAATAATCACTTGACCACAAAGTCTAATACGTGTTTATTGCAGATTTTTGGACATCTTTTGGACCAAGCTCAAGCATTTATGAGCAATTTGATAGCCAAATACGAAGGAACAAGGCTGAGGAATTATAGGAAGGGTGTCTCCTGCACTAAATGACCCCTTCCTCGAGTTCTCCACCATCAGCTCGGAGTTCAACAGCCCACCAAAGATGATTTCAAGGGGCAGCCAAGCAGGTTTTGTGAAATGGTTGATTAACTGCAGTTTTGGCAACCAAGCTTCTGAAGTTCAGGAGGACTATTGGAAGTCTTCGTATTGCATAAGTAGGAAGTCTTCAATCCTTGGTAGTTTAGCTATTGAACAATTTTTTTTCTCACTTAGTGCAGCTCTACATTTCAGCTCATTTTCGAGCTCTTGCTGTAAACAATTTTGTGACATGATTATTTTTTGAGTAACGGAGATAAATTTCGCTTTGCACCAACTCTGAGCTTTCTTAGGAGGGCGTAGCTCTTGGGGTTGGGCCTAACCCAAGTTCTAGTACCTCCTTTGTGTACTTTTATGTGTTTTCCTTGCATTCATAGAATAATTTTTGTTATTTAGGTTAAGATATTGCTTTGTTACTTAGGTTGTTTTTGATGATTAAAATAAATTTTCATGCTTCAGGTTGATTTGATAGTTTGGTAGCAGAAAATATCTACAAAAATTCCATCAAGAAATCCTTGATCTCATCTCTCCCTCCCTGGGACCATGAGCTGAGACCAAGGCATACTTGCTGCCACAAAAACATTGTTTTTGGCTTTCCATGCAATTGCTAATGTTAGATTTTTAGTTGGAAAAGTTGATAGCAGCTGTACTTGCATGTTTAGATCTATCCTTGCTTAATTTCCATAGTTATCTTGCATGATTTCTTGTTTATAAACTCATGTTCATCATGTTTCTGGTTTTAAGGTCAGATTAGGTCAAAATAGATAGATATCTAGTTTTTCTAGTCTTTGTTCAACCAGTTTTGGAAAATAGTGTGCAGAGCACCTGTAATAAATCCCTGCCTATCCTTCCTCTTTCATACAACTTGCTCCAACCCCTAATCCAAGATTCCTTCCCTTCATTTGCCACACTTTTCCAATTTTCCCTAATTTCTACATTTTTGTGCAACATTACTCTCTCTATCCTTGAATAAATCCAACCACCTTCATCACTCCTTAGCTTCATTCACCAG
This sequence comes from Pinus taeda, assembly GCA_000404065.3. Lineage (NCBI taxonomy): Eukaryota > Viridiplantae > Streptophyta > Pinopsida > Pinales > Pinaceae > Pinus > Pinus taeda. The sequence goes on from APFE030147515.1 coordinate 87,418, forward strand.
GTACTCGACCCCTTTACATCCTCATCCATCCTCCATTTCCACTATCCCACCATTTTTCCACCATAAACCCTCTAAAATCCTCTTTCGGCTCTTCCTGTAGAACATCCTGTAGAACCCCTGCAGACTTCCTGTAGAAGATCACATGAGCAGTTTTTTGAGATATGATTGTTGTGAAACTCTTTGGAAGGGTGCTAGGGACCCCTTAGGACCTCTTCTCACCTTCCCAACCTCCTGCGAGTGCCCACTCCATTTCCTTTCGCCAATCAACCTCTGCACAATAAAAAATCGTTAAAGCACATGCATAATAATTCTGCAAAATTACTCAAAAATACAAAAGATGTTTTTCCCATATTTTCCTTCAGAAGTAGCTTACTCACATGAATTTTACCTTTCCAAGAGTTAATCACATCCATTTTCCCAGCTTTCATCTCTTTTCTTGCACCAGTAGGGTTAGTCGGTAAAACTAGGGTTTGCTAGGGTTTGCATTTCCTTTAAGCTTTCAGCTTCTTTCTGCCAATAGACTAGCCTCTTTTGAGTTAGCTTTCATCCATCACAGTTAAAAGCTTCTTCTAAAAGCTCATAGAAGTTGGCTTAAGCTCCTAAAGAATTTGTGCCAGCTGATCAAGTGACAGCTTGCGACAAGAGGTAGTACTTGTGCATATAACACCATCGCTTCCAAGTTTGTTACGAACAGTCGGGTTGATAAAAGTAAAGAAGGGAGTCCCAGGATTTGCAGCATCATTGCTGCAATACTGGAGCTCACCATATTTTTGACGCTGTTGCTGGGGAAGCGTCAGATTATTTGCGATTGTTGCTTTTGTTCTATTTTCTACTGCAACCTTCTGCTAAGTAGTTTATTTCAGCAAGAGTAGAGTAGTTGTTTCATTTCCATTCTGTAATTTTGTTTCTGCAAAAGTAGATTAGACATTTCCTTCTTTCTTAGATTAGAATTTCAATTCCGCAATTTCAATTCTGCAAGCATAGATTAACATCTCAATTCCACAATTTCAATTCTGCAAGCGTAGATTAGCTTTTCAATTTCGCAATTTCAATTCTACATGCATAACTTAGCATTTCATTTCTGCAATTTCATTTCAGCAACATATATTAGTCATTTCCTGCTTTCATTTCAATTCTGCAATTTTCATTCCAACAAGGTTTACTTTAGTTAGTTGCAATTTGTTGTTTAATCAATTTTAGTTTTGCATGTATAAGCAAAGAAAAACACAAAAATCAACCGAGAATATTTCATTTCGTGCCTCATAGGAATAGAGACAATTCAGGAAATATCTTACCCAACAACCCCACCACATCACTGAGTGACCCTTCTCTCTTCTTTAGTGGTAGTGAACCTCCAGAGATATAGGAAGATCCTATAACAAAATAAGAGCAAGAAACCATTCCTCCTAAGACCATGGTTGAACACAGAAACGGTATAGGAGATGAGGAGAGGATAGAAAGTGCCTTTCCCATCTGAGAGACCAATGGGGACAAAAAAATGAAAAACATAAGTCCCTCAGCCTTACCTCACTTCCATGGATTGACTGTTGAAGACCCTAATACCTTATTGTTTGAGTTTGTTGTCCTTTGTAGAACCTATGACTATGCAAAAGACGAGCAAAAGTTAAAACTCTTTCCCTTTACCCTCAAGGATGTAGCACTACACGCGCAGAAGTATATAAGCAAATAGGCAATGCCTTGGGGCGCTTTCTAACGGGAGATTACCAGAGAGAGAGGCAAGGGCTCTATACATATGCCAAAGTTTGTGTGGAGCTTGATTTAAGCAAGGGACTGCCAGAATACATCAATCTCAAGATCAAGGACTCTGTTTGGACCCAGTACATAGAGTACGAAAACACTGCCTTCCGATGCCGCCATTGTCACCTAACAGGGCACCTGCACAACTCCTGCCCATCGCTGTCAGCAAGAACGAAAAGGGGCCTCTTCGCTCATTCCAAGCCCAAGCTTTGGGCTCCCTGTCCACTGCCGCCAGCTGGAAGCTCCCGCGCCCCAAGTATGAAAAAGGAGGAAAGCGAGTCAGAACCAGATCAGACGCCTCAGCCGATGGATCTGCCCCCGGACAATATAGGGCACACCCAGGTCACAGCTAGATCCCAGAAACGTCCCCATGAGACTTCTTCCTCCGAATCAGAGAAGGAGTCCCCAGAGACAGAGAACTCCAGTCTTCAAGTTGTCCTAGCCCATTATCCCCATGATGGTTGGACAAAAGTTAACAAAAAGAAAGGGAAAAAACATTGTGGTGCAGTTTCTGACCCGCTGGGGTAATAGCCAGATAGTCAGTCTTTGCTTTCGAATCTTCTGTTGTAGCTCTAAGATTGTTTCCTTCCTCCGAGACCAAGGTGGATGAGTCCATCATTTCCGGTCTGTCGGTCTCTTGCTCTTCCTATAGCTCTGTGTTGGTATCTTTCTTCCGGGACCGAGGTTGATGAATCCATCATTTCCGATCTGTCGTTTTTTTGCTTTTCCTGACTGTACTATATTTTACTTAAGAGATTTAGTCTTTACCGAGAAAAAAAAAAGAAGGATGTAGCACTACACTAGTTCATGGGGTTACCTAGAAACAGTATCACAACTTGGGCTCAGATGCAGCAATCCTTTAACAACAAATATCGGGATTACTGTAGTTCAAGGAAACAAAGGGAGAAATCTTTCGGATAACCACGGGAAGTGATGAATCTTTAGAAGGAAGAAAGGTTCCAACTCAGTTATAAAAGGGTCAGGTGTACACTTGACCCCAAATCTCTAAAGCTAGTTATGCTTGGAGGATTCCCTGAAGACCTTCTCGATACCCTCCATTTTCTGGCTGGAGGAGACATCTACCAACTACCTTATGATGCCATAAAGACTGTGCTCAGAAACCATTCTAGGGCAGCCCGAAAAAGAGGTAGGGGGAGTGAACTTTCAGCCAGTGCCACCTTCTCCAAACATGAGTTTGCAAATCAGATGGAAGACCTTAAAAGTGAGATGAGACAGACCATTTCCATACAACTGGATCCTTTCCAAATCCAATAGAAGCAAGAGGAAGCTAAGAGGGCTTTGGCCATATTTTGTCCCAGATGTACAAGGAAGCATCCTCAGAACGAGTGTCCATTGCACTTAGCAAAGATATGTTTCGTTTATGAGGCAGACCACCCTACAAACCAGTCCCCAACCTTACCCGAACTTAAAGCTATGTACCAAGGGGCTGAAGGAGCCACTGAACCACTCTACTTCCTAAACCAAAGGAGGCCACATGGATCCAGACCTTACCAACAAGGGATGCAAGGGACATCCTAGACTTATTGAAACCCCAACCAACCCACTCACGTACCTTCTTGGGGTCCCCCTGCTCATCCTTCTTGGTCCACACCCCCTCCTTGGTCATATCCATATCAATACCATACTCAACTTGCTGCTCATTCATTTCATTCTCATGTTCAGTTGCAACCTCAGTGGAATGCACCTCAACGGGGGTGGAGGCCCTAGTACAACTCTCCTCCCACTATTTTTCCTCCACCACCTACTCAACCACAACCATTACCTCCTGCTCCTCCGAGACAACCCCAGATGCCTGCTCAATTGAACCCGAACCCCAATAACAGACATGCCCAATAGGTATATACTGGAGAGACAACATGCCCTACCTATGCTGTGGAGATTCAGGAGATCAACCTATGATCTGGGAAGGTCCTCCCAGATAGAGAACCTCCTCCTAAGGAGGATGAAGAAGAGAAACAGGAAAGTGAACCCAAAGCCATTCCACCCTTTCCTGAGAGACTAACTGGAACCACACAACCAAACCTAGAAGAGATTGAACTTCTGGGAGAGCTTAAACAGTTATGTGTAAAAATACCACTTCTCCAGGCCATAAAAGATGTACCAATCTACAACAAATTGATCAAAGAGAAGTGTTTTAGGCACCTAGGCAAGTGCAAGAGAGATGCCCCAACTATCAATGTCATAGGAAAACTGTCCAAGCTAATGTTGGGACAAGTAATCTGTCCAAAATATCTGGACCCTGGGAGTCCTGTAGTTGATGTCCAGATCAATGGCACCATAATCTTGCACACCCTGATTGATCTAGGGGTTGCCATTAATGTGATGACCATGGACACTATGCTCAAACTCAACCTTTAGGGTTCCCTAAGAAAGACCTTGACAGTACTGCAGTTAGCAGACCACTCCACTGTGACCCCCGAAGGGATTGTAGAAGATGTCATGGTCTCCATTGATTCTTGGGAGTACCCTACAGACTTCTTGGTCCTTCAGCCAAAGGAAAAACTCACTGGATACCCCCTCATTTTGGGAAGGCCTTAGTTAGCTATTGCAAATTCTTACATCAGTTGTCGAGGTGGGAGCATGACCGTTAAGAATGGGCCAATGTCCAAACAAATAGTCCTGTATCCTCTTGCCCAACCTATGCTAGAACATGACTTACCTCTCTAGTTGGAGGAGGAAGATGAGGATGAAGTCTACTTTGCACCATTGTGCATAGTGGAAGCCACCAGGGGAGGTCCTCAAACCGAGGATGACCTTATTGAGAATTTGATTCAAAATCCACCTCCCAGTGTGTTGCCATTAGAAGGGTTGGTAGAAGACACCCAAGCCAGTGCTTTAGTGGATCTCTATGTGGCTGATCCGACCTCTTCCTGAGTTAAGAATGTGGAATTTGGGCCTGAAAGAACCTTGAAGATCAACTCATCCCTATCCCCCTCTTAGGAGAAGGAGCTGTGTAGCTTATTGAACTGTCATTTGGATGCTTTTGCTCGGAGCGATAAGGAGATGAAAGGAGTCCACCCTTTAGTCTATACCCATCACATTTACATTAAAGAGGATTGTAAAGTATTCAGGTAGCCTTAGAGGAGAATGAATCCAACCCTTAAGGACATTGTCAAAGAAGAACTGCAAAAGTTGTTGGATGCAGGATTCATCTACCCCATCTCTGACAGTGAGTGGGTTTTTCCGCTCGTGCTTGGGCCCAATAAAAATGGGAAGTGGAGAATCTATGTAGATTATCAAGAAATTAACAAAGCTACCAAGAAGGACCATTTTCCTTTGCCTTTCATAGATCAAGTGTTAGATGGCCTGGCAGGGAAGCAGTTATTTTCCTTCCTAAATGCGTTTAGCGGGTATAATCAGATCCAAATCAGCTCGGAAGACCAAGACAAGACCACTTTCACTTGTCAATGGGGTACCTTTTCCTACCGGGTCCTTCCCTTTGGGTTATGCAACACTCCTACCACTTTGCAGAGAGCAGTACTAAGCATATTTACTGAGCTGGTTCATGATTCGGTGGAAATCTATATGGATGACTTTACTCCTTATGGGTCCAACTTCCAAGAAGCATTGACTAACCCGGGAAAAGTTTTAACCAAGTGTATTGAAATGAACATGTCCCTCAGTCCTGAAAAATGTGAATTCCTAATGACTGAAGGGACCATGCTAGGTCATACAATTTCTCAGCAAGGATTACAGGTGGATCCCAACAATAATTCTATCATCCAAAGGGTTCCACCTCCTCAAAAGGTAAGAGATGTTTAGAGTTTTCTAGGCTTAGCAAGATATTATAGAAGATTCATTAGAGATTTCAGTAAGCTAGCCTCTCCATTGTTTGGTCTTTTGGAGAAAGATGTTGAGTTTATATGGACTGACAACTGTCAAGAGGCTCTAGATGCGTTGAAAGGTAAGCTGGTAACTGCCCCAATCTTGAGAGGTCCAAACTAGGCCCTACCTTTCCAGATTCACATAGATGCCTCGAACAAAGCCATAGGAGCAGCCTTAGGACAATTTGAAGAGAAGCTACCGTATGCCATATATTTTTTCAGTAAAAACCTGTCTAAGGCAGATTTAAACTATATCGT
>APFE030147515.1:151194-161405 GCA_000404065.3 Pinus taeda
CCTGAAGCTACGGGCAAGTGGTAGTTTTGCTATAGCTACATGCTTATGTTTCTAGGCACTGTATGTTTGGGTCCTCCTAAAGAGTGGTGAGGACCTTGAACGACTCCTCTAACAACTTTGTGCAGCCTGTCACTGTATTGTTAACCTCCGCTATGGTTGTTTTAATTACGCTGGCGTGCTGTTCTTTAACTTCTAGCGGAGTTGAAGGTTGTGCCTTCAATTGCAATTCAGTTATCTGGAGGTTCGGTTCATGCTAAACCCTAGCTATCTCTTCCTTTGCCTCGCGCACCCCTGCTGCTAGTTTCTGGATGCACACCTCCAGTAGTTTTTCTACTTGGATGGCCAACTCCGGGACCATCTGGCAGGCTTCCTCGACCACCTGCACTAGCTGTCTTTTCTGCACCACTACGTCGTCATGCTGCAGGCTCAATTATTCCATGTTCATGCACTGCTTGCTCATGACTTGGAGCACATGACCCTCCCTAGCTCGCACTTCTGCAGTAACTCCGCCCTGCAAAACAAAGAGTGTCTCCCGAGGGAGCAGAACCATATTTATCATGATTCCTTTCAACCCGTTGACCATAAGCTTGTCAGCCTCATTTTTTGTCATGAGTGCTCCATCTGGCAACCCTATAGTGTTGGTCACCCAGGCGCGCAAGATTTCCTCAGCCGTGGACATGCCTACTGCGAGGCTGGTTGACACTGTGTGAGCTTGTGGGGTGCACTCCTGCAATTCTTGTATTTGCACTCGGAGAGCCCCCAACACCATCTCGTGTTCCTCCACGACCTACTGGAGGGTCTCTGTGGTGACATCCCTCATCGTCTCCCCAATGTCATGTAGATCCCCCTCAATGAGGGTGATCGGGTCGAACAAAGTTTTCTAAGCCTTCGAATTCTTCCACAACCCTACCTGCTCTCTTGGGCACTGTCGTTTCAGCTATGTGGATGCTGTCTGTGGGTCCATGCCACCTTGCTCTATATTTGTCCCTTGTTTAGGCGAAGGTGACTTATGTCCTTTGCATTCTTCCTCTATTTCCTTCTGCTACTCTTCCGCCACCTTCACAGCATCCCATGCTACCTGGGCCTTAGCTGTTATTGCTTCATTCCTATTCTTCTCTACCAACTGCGCCATCCACAATTTTGCCTCCTTGTTTTTCCTTTGTGCGGTGGACTTCTCTACTTCCACTGCAGAGCTGTCAAGAGTGCACCACTCTGGTGTCCATGACTCAAGGACCGCGAAGATGACATCATATGTTTCCAAGTAGGGTAGCCCATTCCATGTCTTCGTAGGGTCGTTCCGTGCTCTGATGTACACGTGGTGGAAATCTTCCTTGAACTTCATGAAGCTCTGTAGACTTTTGTAGACCATGGGAAATAACCGTGGCTTGTGATTAATCCCCATTTTGATGTTCATCCCCATGAACACCCAGAATATCTTATTGTTCCTTATCCTCTGCGCATATTTTGCTTCCCATAGAGAAGCGTACTTCGCTGCCTCCAAAAGGTTATGCGCGATCGTTGGTAACTGGTTGTCTTTAGGCAATTCTTGTGCCACCAATACTATAGGCAATAGTAGTCACGCATAATGAAAAGTCTTCCCCTACTCTTGTGCCTCGCGGTAGTTCTTAAGGAACTTGCCGCACAAGTAGTTTACCCAATTAAACTAAACCCCTTCCGTGCATTGTGCGACAAGGGCAACTAATGGCGCGGGCACCTCATCCTCGTGGCAATTCCGCATAACCTTTCCGGCCAATATTTGTGTCGCAACTTTGACTGTAGGGTTATTGATGCTAGAAATATCATACCCTCTCTTCTTCTTCTCTAACTTAAACTTCTTCTTCATGGCCTCCACGATGGCCAAGTCATCACTCTTGCCCTCCAAGATATTCGTTGGGTCCTCTACTTTGCAAGGGAGTCAGGTAATTATGTGAATTAAGTGGTCCAAGATGGGGATGGGCTCCTCCTACCACAAGCACCCATCATGCACCAGACAGAGCAGTTGCCTGATGACAAAAATAGTCACTGGGGTATGATGGTAATGTGGCACCTAGAGCAGGTTTAACAATCCTTCCTTTTCTACACCTCTCAACCACTTACGCGGCTCCAACTCTATGACTCCAATCGGCACGTCTTTCTTTTGGTGCATTAGCAGCGTGGTTGCCAAATGTCGGAACTTCGCATGGTTCGCAAGATCCCAGTATTCAAATTTTAATATAGGCACTCGCCCCAAGTGCGCTCCATAAAAAATGATGTCATCCGGGAGAAGCAGAGTTTGTAGAGATATTTTGCTCTCATCGAGATCTTTGGGCACCCTTTCTTTTCCCTTCCACAGAGGAACATATGTGGGCAGCCTAGTCAGAAGGGCCGCACCCCAGGTTTCCACCTCCGTTTCTACATCCTCCTCCTCTTCTACCAGGATATCTTCAAATTCTTCCTCCTCATTGACCTCCAAATTGATTGCCTTCCCCTTTCCTTCCATGGTAAGCTTAGTCCTTAATGGATTTCTCGTGGACATGCGCACTAGTACCATAACATGTTTGTCTTTCTTGGGTCTTGGTGTACGCGATGATTTATGGATTTTTGTAATTACCCTAGTATCCATGGCTTCCTTAGGTGCGGTTGTAGTGCTATTCCACAATTCTCTCAATGACTCGGGTAAGTGCTCAAACAACGAATTTGCCTTCAAAAGATCGAATAGATCTGAGTTCATGAATGTCTATGCGCACAACAAATCTGTCTTCAAATTGCCAAGTGTTGTTTGTTGGACAACCCTTTGTAATTTACAGCACCTTTTCGATTTGAATTCGACTGTTCCCCCCACATTCGGTCCATTAATGCTCGATTGTCGACAGATTTTCAAGAATCTAGCCCATAAAGTTCACCTTAAATTCCTACCACCTGCTCCATTTGGTCTCAAAACAAGAATCACATCATGAATATTCACTGTAATGGTCACTTTCTAGCCAACCCGCATGGCAGCGCAACGACTCTCACATTGTCGTGGACCCTATGACACTTCACTGCTGCGTGCAGTCCTGACATCGCGCAACTCCCAGGCAGAGTATTTTACAGTCCTGCGCCTCCTTTTAGCTGCCTAGAGTGCTAAGACTATGCTTCTATCGGCTAGTCAAATGGTCGAGCCATCGGTGTATGGTTTCAAACGAATACCATTTACTTTTCCTGGGAACAGTTCTCCATTTAATCTCACCAACTGCAACACACCACCATCTGTGATCTCCTTAATAACATATGGTCCTAGCTAATGCATTATGAGCTTCCCCAGGAATTGATCAAACTTACTATCATATAAAAGCACTAAATCATTCGCATTAAAAGTGTGCATCTTAATATGTCGATCGTGCCAAGCCTTTTCGTGCTGCTTTTGGACCTATTGGTGAAATCTAACAAAAAATAGTTCTTCTTCAAGATCCTCCAACTGCGCGAGCCTCTCTTATAGGGATCCGCAGTTCATCATACCTATGAGCACTGCTATGCACAGACTAGGCATGATGTATTCCATAAGCATTACAGTTTCCACTCCATAGACAAGCCTAAAAGGCATCTATCCCGTCAGCTTCTTGCATGTCATCCTATAAGCCCATAATACTGCAAGTAGATGCAGGTCCCAATCACTTCGCTATGCATTACATACCTTGGTAAGTGCAGTCTCTAGTACTTTGTTAAATGCTTCTATTGTCCCGTTATCCCATGGGTGATATGGTGTTATTTTCTGATGATACACCTGAAACTATTTCGTCAGCACGTTGATCGTCTCGTTTAGGAAATGTGTACCGTGATTGCTCATCAAGATCTTTGGACATCCGAATCACATTAGTATGTGTTCATATAGAAACTTCACATTCATCATGGTCGTGCAATCTTTTACCATCTATGCTTCTGCCCAACGAGTTAGGTACTCCTTCGCAATGATAATATATCTACCGGCTATCTTTCCTTGAGGTTTGATAGGTCCTTTAAAGTTGATTACCCACTTTTAAAAGGGCTGCAATGTCATTTGCGAAATCAAAGGCATCTCGTCCCTCCACGATGGTTTACCTATTCTTTGACATACATCACAGACCTTGCAATGTGCTTTTGAATCCTGATGAAGGGTCAGACACCACAACCCTGCGTGGAGAATCTTCTACGTGGTTGCTCTCCCTGCATAATGTCCTCCAGCAACGCCCCCATGAGCATTCATGAGGATATTGCTTCGTTCAAACTCAGGTGCATACCTTCATAGTATCTCGTCTTTCCCCATCTTATATAGATTCCTCACAATGACAGAGAAATCTACCGTGCACACCACTTGCTCCTTCTTTTGCTGGATAGATTACCCTACCAGCGCAGTTCCAGTTGTTAAAAAGTGAATTATATCTTCAAAATGTCCATCCGTTATGTGCACAGCAAAAAGCTACATTGGGTAGTCCTTCCTCCAAACTAGTAGGTTCCTCCCCTGTCTCAATGCATGACAAGTGATATGGTCCCATGTTTAATCATCTAGGCTTCAAAACAACTTCAAAATCATATTCTTGGAATAGTAAAATCCACCTGCATATTCACCACCCCAACACAGGCTTATTGACCAAGTACTTCAGCGCGAAATGATCTGTATACATCTTAAAGTGACCTCCTAGCAAGTAGTGTCGATACCTCTAGAGTGCATATACCATAGCCAATCCCTCGTGTTTAGTGGTGGAATAGTTATTTTCTACTTTGGATAGTCTGTGACTCACGAACACGATAGGGTGATCCAAGCCTTCTCCACCATCCTGTGTTAGTACTACCCCCAGTGCTATACTCAACGCATCAACATGGACATGAAACTCTTTCTTCCAATTCAGGAAGACCAGAGTCGGCGCAGTAACCATCTTTTCTTTCAATACATCCAATATTTTCTTACAATCATCGTTCCACTACAACGTGACATCCTTTTTCAGCATCTTTTCCATCAGTGCGGTGATCTAGGCATAGCCTTTGATGAACTTCCTGTAGTACCCCATATGTCCCAGAGTAGCGTGTAGCTATTTCACACTCTGCGACGCTTACAAACCACATTCCCCAATAGGTTCCCAAAAGGAATGAGGAACATACACTTCTTGAGGTTGAGCATGATTTGGTATCTTCAGCATGTATCCAACACCAAGTGCAAGTTCGCTACATGGCACCTAACCAGCCCAAATATAGTCTAGTCATCAAAATAGACTTCCAAGAACTTATGAATATATTCCTTGAATGTCGCAACAACAACTCGCGAAAAGATAGCAGGGGAATTCTTCAATCTAAATGGCATGAAAGTATATTGAAAGCAACCCCACTCAGTCGTGAAGGTTTTCTTGCTCCTATCCTCCAACACGATTTTGATTTGGTGGTACCCTGAGAACCCATCAGTGAAAGAATATGCTTCCTAACCACCTACATTGTCCAACACCTCATCCATGAACAACATTTGGAAGGGATCATGTACACAAGTGTCATTCAATTTTCTTATATCCACGCATATTCTTATTTCGTCCTTCTGATTCTTCTCTTGTACCACCATCGGGCTTACCCAATCAGATTCCTCCATAAGCTCAAAGATGCTTGTTGCGAGCATCTTGTCTAGTTCTATGTGGATCTTCTCCTTGTATTTCAGATTTAAGTAATACGACCTCTACTTAACTGGCTTCGCATCGGGCTTTAATGTGATCTTCATTACCCCTACTCTAAGTATTCCCTTTAAATCCGTAAACTTGGTTGGGAATAAGTCTTGATATTAATGGAGTAATTCAGCAATCTTATCCATTGTCTTGCCATCCCAAGAGTCTCCAATCTTTGGGAATTTAGGTTCTACCTCCGTACCAATGTTTACCTACTCAGTCTTCACGAGTCAGTTATGTCAAGGTTCTCAATCCGTGGTCCCTGAACCTCGTGGTGGCTTTCCATCTTTGGAATGTTAATTTTCCCCAGATCTTCGTCTTCTTCTTTAGTAATTACATTATAAAATTCCAGCGCGCAAATCAGCTGAGTGGCCCATTCAGGATGAATCGATTCTACCAGCTCCTATGGTATCCTAAAGATGGCTACCTTTACCTCTTGTAGCGCTTCATCAATATTGTCCCACCCATCCTAAAAAATGAAGATCATTACGAATCCTTCGCGTAGAACATCCCATTCACCTATCCCATGGTGGAGCTTTGTTTCTATATACCAGTTCATTGGTATAACATCCAGGGTATGACGGTACAGGTGCACCCACTCAAGTTGTGGCTTTTCTCCATAGGCCTGTGTCCACCTGGCCAGATGCGTAAGTGAATCATCCTTCCCATTGTACTTATTTGTCAATCGCACCCTAGGCTTCCCAAATTGTGTGTGCATCATTCCCCTATACTCGTGCCAGTCATCAAAGCTCCCTTTGTGCATAACCCACCACCTCGCGGGCATAGTGTGCAGTACCCGATCCAAGCCCTAGAAGTGTTTCTTTTCCAACACCTCCCTTTCAAATTTATTCAAGAAGGTATCTACCTCACTTAGACCATCATAAGTAGGCAGGTCTCTTACTTCTATCGATACACATCACAACGATCTTGTCATCATATTACAATTCAGTGTAGTTACCTCATGTAACCGATTCTTCCATCGCTATATCTCCTCATCTGAATCTAAAGTATAGGAACTTTCACACTCCCATGCAATCTACCCATCCGTAGTGGGATTCACCCAGTCTTGCTTTCATGCTATTATCTTATAGATGCAGCCCAAATCATCATCACTTTCATAGTCGCGCATTGGCTCCGTATAGCGCGACCCTTCAACAAGGTCCAAGGGTATAATTACGCGTAGTGACTTCTTTTCAAAAATCATTTTCCGCTTTTTTTAGATTAATGACCCCATTCATGTTAGTGGCCCAATCAATTCCTAATAGTGTGGGGTAGGGATTGTTGTCATCAACAATCTCTATCACTTCAAAGTCTGCCAGTGTGCTCGCTCCCTCAATATCCATGGTTATTCCTTACAATCATCCCATGGCTATTATTTTCTGTTGGTTCACCATTCACAACTAAATAGGATACCACTGTAACGTAGGTCTCCCCATTCTCTCCCATGTCTGCTTCAGCAGAACATTCACATCCGATCTACATGGTAAGTCTCATCTCTCTTCTCGTCCTTGTCATATGTTTTCCAATCTTTCAGACTACGTGCGGTTCTCTTAGTGTGGTCCCAATGCATTTATTATTGAGTTCCTGTAATCCTTTTACAGCCTTACTGTCACGCAGTAACTTCATACATGTTTCCAGGATTGTTGTGAGTATAGATGGGCCCATCTCCAAATTTGGTCTGTCTTTGCTTCCTAAAGTGGAGGCATTAGCGAAGCTCTTCTTAGCTTCCATAAAAGTTTCCTGGGTGTGCTCCAAACCAAACTTTTCTTCTTTCGCTGAAGTTTTGTGAACCCAAGTACTATATTCTGGCTATTTGCCCTTGTCACCTTCTGTCGCAATTCCACTTCGAAGCACAATGTTCACATTCCGATCTTCCTCGCGTGGCTCAAACCTCATCATTTGCAGTTTCTGAGTCAGGGGAGGTGGTAGCGCTCCTTTTTCGTGTATCCTAGCAATTAGCGTACAATAATTTTATGTCTCATGATCAAACAAGTTGCAGTACAAACACGACAAGCGCATTGGATTTGTGCAATCATAGGCATAATGTCCTAGCCCCCCATAATTGTAGCATATCAACTATCTGTGACCTCTTCCAGGTCCTCCACCTTGGCCTCGTCCATGCCCCTGAAATCCTGTTCACACCATTCTTGCATTTTGGTAAAGGGGCTGCATTTTAGCCTAAACTATGTAGGTGGGAGTTCTATCCATCATCAAATCATAGCTTCTACAAGTGTACTCATTTTCTTAAGGGCATCAGTCCTCCTCCTGTGAGGTAATTTGTGAAAACTGGGCAGTGGTCCTTGTCATGACCCTAACCCTTGCATTTTATGCATCATACCTCTTCGCACGCTTCTGGTCAAGTTGTCCTATCATGTTTCAGAGTCTACATCTCAAGGCATAAATTATTCAAATGCACGTGGATCTACTAAAATCCCAAGTTGGGATCTTGCATCAGGGTCTCATGCAACCTCATCACGATCTCTAAGGCCTCTGCTCGAGTCGTTAGCTTCTACTGTGATAACCCACTCCTTAAATGTGGCATTAGCAAAGCTACAAACCACTTGCGATGTTGTCTATCTGTCAGATTAATGTTAGCTTCGCGAATCGTACATTTCAACCTCTAATCTAGCTCCCAAGGAGTCTCGCCTGGTAGCATTGTGATCTTGTTGAATCTAATGATTGACTGTGCTTTAGACTTCAGCCTGCTAAATTATCTATTTAGTGCTGCTTGGATATCCGTGATTCCCACATTTGGATTATCATTGGAGTGCTTAACATATCAAGTCAACGTGCTGTCCTGTAGGGCACTAACCAGTGTCGCTTTCTTTATATTATCATCTATAACTTCTTGCGCTTCCCATATGGCTCTTACAACGAACTAGAATTCATCCAGATCCTCATTTCCCAATCCCTTGAACACAAGAGACTTCATTGTGCTTTCCATATTGAATCACGGTGGTGGTGGAGGTGGTACGTGTTACCGGGAATAGTGTCCACTCGAATGCTGCTATTCCCACTAAGATGGGTGGCTATCTTAGAAGCAAACAAGTAAAGTCTAATATTGTTTTCTTTTATAGAAATAGACAAGAGGAGAACCAAGAAGACCAACCTGAGTCTTGCGCTTGATTTCCTCTCCTTCTTGATAGAGCTCCGCTGCTTCTTCTGCCCAGCTTCAAAGAGAACCCATGGAATCACAGCAACATACTACTATCAAAGAAACAAAGATCTATATCTATAAATAACACAAGATCAGATGTATGTTAACCATATAAATGCATATATAAACAAGTACACAAGAATATGGAAGAAAACAAGAATAGCTTTATTAAGATGAAAAGTAGCAAGAGGATTACAAACATATGATCTGACCCAACATCATCCTCTAGCTAGGAAGCCCTTCTTCACCTCAAGCGAAGCTTAGACCACCCAACACTATGAATGTACACCAGAAAACCAACAACACTTCTCTATAAGATACAAAATTCCAGCCTCTGGATCTCTGTGATGAGGGATGCATATATAGATGATTACGGAGAGGTGAGTCATCTTCTGGGATCTTGATTAGTGTCCTCTCTCTGATAGTTCCTGCTTCCACTTGGAGAATGATGATCTTCCACCTCGCATTTTTGTCCCTGCCATTTGTCCATTCCTGACCATCCCACCCTACAGAGGAGAAATTCAGTATGCATCGCACCTTGTACACTGGGAAGGTGATATACATCGCACCCTTTGCATTGAGCTTTCAGTATGGTCCAGTTTTGACCATTTATGAGTAGTTTTCAGTGGAGAACTTTTGGGAGATGATGTAATCAGCTGACCTTGTTCCTTTAGGCGGTGAAGCAACACTTTTAGGGATTTAGGAGCCCTCAGTTTATGGACATTTATGATTGGGGTCGAAGTGCCCAAAAATGTCTATAACAGTTGCCCCCTAAAGCATGAGGTCATTAATCTTTCTGATGTCGGGTGAAATGCTTTACTATGAGGATCTAAAGTTTTTCCGAGCTGGGAGGTGACCTGTAATAAGATACAGTACAATACATTATTTTGAGAACATTTTTTTATGATCTAGTTGAGGTAGACATTCCCATGCTCAACTTTATAAATTCATTTTCATGTACATAAGACAGACAATCGTCTGTGTGACAGATTGATGATATGGACTCATCATCCTTTGATTTAGATGATCATCTATTCGGTAATGATGTACACTTGATGTCTTTATATTCCTGAATATATCGCAGCCAGGATGGATGAAACTAGATCCAGGGTCTTCAAAACTCGTTCAATATTCACTCGGAGTACAAGTCAATCCATGTGAAAATGTTCTGGAGTCGAACATGGAAAGACGTCGCCTGATTACCAGCCAATGATGTAAGCTGTTAACAGGCATGAGAGGAATCACCAATAATGACAATGACCCTCAAGGTGCTACAGTACCATTCACGTGGTGTGAAAAAGGACTTGGTGTCGAACACCACGTAAAATCTCTCGGTCGAAGGCCATTGATGTAAACCTGTCACTGAAAGTGAGAAACTTGCCATTGAGGCATGCAAGCTTCAAAGTACTGAAAGG
>APFE030147515.1:161641-184628 GCA_000404065.3 Pinus taeda
GACTAGCCTTACAGGTTTAAAGGGTTAGAGGTCCTACAAATTTAAAAAATAAATAGCCACTCTTCACTTGCATGTGGAAAGGTTTGCATGCCCCCAAGTATAGCGAAAAATTTCCAAGTTACCAAGAAAGTTCAATCTATGTAGCAGGTAAAATGCTTCCACGATGATGTCTATCGAAACAGACAAAGGTGAATGGCGCAGACGCATTCCACTCACATAACTTTGACGAAGGTATCTTATTCTAGCCTGATCCCATTTTCATGTAAGGACGGGTTCGTCAAACTAGTCATATATCCCTCACGGAAATCCACTCTATAACCAAGGTTTTCCTGCCGAAACAGGCCAGGGTGCATGCCCCTTGGGTTTCAATCACATCTTCCTGAATCACTCGCGCTCATTAGGTGGACGGACTGGAGACCGATGAGACATTTCTTGCGTGAAAAGACCATTTAGGGATGGCATTTGACTATTTGCGATGTGTGAACCGAGGAATGACATTTGGTCTAGAGCTTGACCATTCTGCCTTCGTGCGGAAAACACATTACTCTAAAGAGTGAGGAGACGATGGCTCCCATGCAATAAATAAAGTCGCGTCGAAGGAGTAGATTATAATCTAATGGTCCTTGAACTACCATAATGTTCATGTGAACAATTTTCCTTCTCAAAGTAATGGGCACATTTGGAAGGATCCCTAAAGGTCGACTGGTTCCCTTGTCAAAGCCTGTCAGATTTCTCATTTTAGGCAAAAGTGATGGCGAACCAAGCGCTTTCCAAGCAGTTGAGGAAAGGATACTCACAGAATCCCCTTCATCAATGATGGTACCAACTATGACCATTCTGTAAGCTTGTACAATGATTCTGAATGGTACACTAGCTGGTAAACGGGGTCTGCCTAGTAGATTCCAGTCGAAGGAAATGACTAGGTTGCTTAGTGGTGGGACCAAATAGACGGCCGGATATGACTCTAATGAACTTTCTTCCTGCGATAAAGGAATGGGAGGACTGCCCCCAAGTTCATCGGAGTCTGTGTTGATGAAAAGAATTTGAACGGTGTCGTTCTCTTTCTCTTCAGTGGCGGTATCATTCAAAGATGATCACTCTAAAGGCAAGACCGGGTCAACTGTCGTCTCGACCTTTTGACTTTCGACTGGTATGGATTCAGAGGGTTCATTTTCAATGATAGGTGCTTCGACTGACCCCAATGATGGGCCAGCCGGATTTTCAACCTGTGGAGGATTTTGCAAGAGTTTTTTATATCCAGGAGGAAGTCGTAGCGGTGAAACCGAACGATCATCCAAAACTCTTTTCGCCTCATCAAGGAAGGGACAATGGTGGACAGCTTGATTTCCTTCACACAAATTACAAGGAAATTTGGGATTCCTTTTCTGTCCATGTGCTTCACTTTCGCTGGTTGATGGTGAGCATTCAACATGATCGTTAGAGGTTGACGCCACCGGATTGTGAAAACAAGGAGACCAGTCCCTTAAGATTCGAGGGATGCAGGGACAATCTTGATGATAGTGGTCTCCATTGCAAATGACACAAGGAGATTTAGGTTTCAATGGTGCTATGTGAGGATTTTCGCTAGATGACGCTTGGTTTCCCCCTTTCGATTTTGGTTCCTTTTTATTATTTTCCTTTTTCTCTTTCTGCTTCTTCTTCTTCTCAGTGACTTGACTTTTAGCTTTATTGGCTTTATCAAGCGAAGAGGAAGGAGGAGAGGGAGAATCAAATGAAGTAGAAGGTTGGGAGGCAACTCTAGTGTCGTCTAGTTACTGATTTTACTATTCAGGAATTACAGGATTCTGAACAACAGAGGTAGAGAAGATCCAGATAGGCAAACCAATTGTTAATCCTGGAAGTGACAAAGTGGCCATATGGGGTGCACCAACATCTCCCCAAGAGGAGAAGGGACTAGGATTTCCTTCACGGGGAAATCCTTGGTTGGTAGACTCCATTTTCTCAACCTAAAGATCAATGGGGGAATTTGTGATGTTATTCCGATTAAAATAAATTTTTAAATGCTTTGACACAAATTGTTTTTTCAATTTTAAAGAGTCGAGAAAAAACAAAAGATGACTCTAGTCGCCTTCGATTTTTATTGAGCCTGAAGTGACAAGTGCTTAGAGGACCTTTTCCTTTAAGGAGTCTAAAAAGGAGCAAAATGGAATTCTCTGGAGATCTAGGTAGAGAGGATTACCAAACCAATCACAAAACTGCAAAATAATTTTTACGGTACGACAGTCAATCTTCCCAAATGTTGTGTTCAGTGCATTGCGATCGATAGGGCGGCAAACACGACTTCATAAGGATAAAGGATGCAGCCTATTGTGGTCTCCCAATATATACTCGATGGTACATGGGAGCACAAGTCTGTACTGGCACTTGTCGTCTCAGAGTGGAGGAATCACCCAACCAACACTGAAAACAATAGTTACTAGGCTTTACGACGCCGGAACACGTCTCTAGCCTAGACCTCTAGATGTTGTGTGTTAAGTTCCAAAGCATTGTTAGATTCATTGAATTTATTTTAAGTTGATCTTGCTTAACAATTTGCCTTTCAGGTTCACCACGTAATGTGTTTATAATTCCTAAAATTCAGTCTAAGATGATAAACAAACGTTTAATCTTCTTTCAGCAATGAAAATCCTAGCTACTAAGGGAAGAAAGTCAAGAATCTTTTCTTCACAGAGCACACACTAAATGCACAGTCCTAAATCAAACCAAGCAATAAAAATGCAAATGCACATGCATGTATTTGTTTTCAGCCTTCTTAATGTGAATGATGTTAAGAAATCTATGTGCAAATCTGAATTATTTTTAAAGCGACAGTACTCAACAAAACTCCTTTTCAAAATGAAGTGAAAGCAAGAGAGACACTTTGTGATTTTGAAATGAAAATTGCTTTTTGACACTTTAAAACTATTAATTCAAATCTTATGCAATAGTAACTATATAATCGACTATCAAGAACAATGAGACTGTTTTCCAAAACTGAAAATGACAGCTACGACACTTTTAGATCTAGAGATGACAGTTCAACTATGCTACTTTTTTGCAAAAGAGAACTGAAAATGATGCACAATACACAAAAAAAAAACATTTACAGTCCTTTGCACTAAGGAGGTGGAATAATGCAAGAGAAGGGGGTTTTCACAAAAATACACTGACTACAGACAACAAAACTCCTAAATAGGACTGAAAACAGTGAGAAAAAACCACAGTCTGAGGGCAAAGTTAACCCTCCCTGACCATCGCACCTGTAACACAGTGAAACCAGTATGCAGCGCACCTACTGCACTCGGGAAGTGCGATGCATACAGTCTGCCTTGAAGGCAGGGTGTGATGGTAATAGTGCGAGACTTTGAACAGGCTTTCGCTCACATTTTGCAATGTAGTTCAGGTGTTTAGGCCGAGTAAGTAAAGATCAGTGTATGTAAAACACAGGGGTGATCTAAAGGTTACTAGAGCCACCACTTAGGGCAATTAGATTTCTTACAGATCTATTGTTTAATTCATAAAAAAAACCTAGAGATAGACTGAAGAAGCATTGATCTACTTTGCATTTGTATAACAAATGCAGTTCGAAGGCTAGCTGGCTTGACTTTAGGCTTTGTCTGTAAGTTTATAAAAGAAACAAGGATAGATAGGCTAACAAGTAATCTAGTCGCTCCCCAGCGGAGTCGCCATTTTGTTACCGGGAATAGTGTCCACTCGGATGCTGCTATTCCCACTAAGATGGGTGGCTATCTTAGAAACAAACAAGTAAAGTCTAATATTGTTTTCTTTTATAGAAATAGACAAGAGGAGAACCAAGAAGACCAACCTGAGTCTTGCGCTTGATTTCCTCCCCTTCTTGATAGAGCTCCACTGCTTCTTCTTCTGCCCAGCTTCAAAGAGAACCTATGGAATCACAGCAACATACTACTATCGAAGAAACAAAGATCTATATCTATAAATAACACAGGATCAAATGTACGTTAACCATATAAATGCATATATAAACAAGTACACAAGAATATGGAAGAAAACAAGAATTGCTTTATTAAGATGAAAAGTAGCAAGAGGATTACAACCATATTCTCCGACCCAGCATCATCCTCCAGCAAGGAAGCCCTTCTTCACCTCAAGCAAATATTAGATCACCCAACACTATGAATGTACACCAGAAAACCAACAACACTTCTCTATGAGATACAAAATTTCAGCCTCTGGATCTCTGTGATGAGGGATCCATATATAGATGATTACAGAGAGGTGAGTCATCTTCTGGGATCTTGATTAGAGTCCTCTCTCTGATAGTTCCTGCTTCCACTTGGAGAATGATGATCTCTTACTCATCATTGGTCGAAAACAGAGAGGCAAGTGTCAGAGGG
Source organism: Pinus taeda (assembly GCA_000404065.3). Lineage (NCBI taxonomy): Eukaryota > Viridiplantae > Streptophyta > Pinopsida > Pinales > Pinaceae > Pinus > Pinus taeda. The sequence goes on from APFE030147515.1 coordinate 166,018, forward strand.
GAAGCTTCTGGAAGATTCCATGATCTTCCACCTCGCAATTTTGTCCCTACCATTTGTCCATTCCTGACCATCGCACCCTACAGAGAATCAATTTAGTATGCATCACACCTTGTACACTGGGAAGGTGATTTGCATCACACCCTCTTCATTGAGCTTTCAGTATGGTCTAGTTTTGACCATTTATGAGCAGTTTTCAGTGGAGAACTTCTGGGAGATGATGTAATCAGCTGACCTTGTTCCTTTAGGCAGTGAAGCAACACTTTTATTAGGAGCCCTCATTTTATGGAAATTTATGATTGGGGTCGAAGTGCCCAAAAATGTCTATAACAGTATGGGTGAAGATTGAGGTGATGGTGGTGAAGTTGGTGGCGGTGTGGGTGGAGGTGGTATTTGCATAAATCTTTGCCTTATTAGATGGATCGTACTTTGCGGTGAGACCTTCGTGAGCTCTTCCTCATCCCCTCGTGGAGGTGAAATCAAGGGGTTATTTTCTGGTCCCTTATTTCCTTCATTCCTGTAATCTTTACCACTTCGCGTAGCTCCAAACATCAAGGTAACTACATAACCCTCTTTTTGCACAATAGAATTTTAATCCAAGTATTCAAAGGCTTTACATACTTACCTCATGGTCCTTTGAGAAAGCGTTTCTCTACTTCACTGTAGCTAACTGAGGTGTCAACTATGAACTCAATAATGAATCTACCTATAATACAATCGAGCCAATGATCAACGGTGCACATGATCTTATCCTCCGATGCTTCCAACCTTCGCACTAACTCTGGGGTCCACACAATAGGACCATCAAGTTTCCACCTTCATTGGCTATTTGCTAGCTCTGCAATCCACTCGTATAGCTCAGTAGGGAAGGACATGAAGAATATTTCGTGGATCTCCATGTATAGGTAATAGTCTAACCACTCTTCTTTTGACAGTCATAGGTTCTTATTCTCCTGTGCTACGAACTCGTGAATTATTCTATCCAACTAGCCTTCAATTCCCTTCTTAGTTGGATCCTAATGGTATGACATTAGACATCTCTATGCAGATTCTAGTCCCGACAATGGAACCATTTGTTGGCTTGAGGGGGCTTGACCCAGGTTCAGAGTTATTTATCCAAACAAATCCCTACACTACTAGCTCTTTCAGCATCATCCCGCTGAGCATGGACTGAAGTCTCACCCGAACCAATATGGGGGATGTTAGAACCAAGTTTCCACACCCTTGAGATGTCTGAGGGGTTGATTTAGTCCAAGTGTTATTATCTTTGTGCAGCCCTAACCAAGGGCTGATATGATTTCATGCTGCTATAGCAACGAACTACACTATTTCCTCAAACTACACCGCGAATCTTACTTATCTTCTTACAAATGTTAGTTAACTTCGCATAAACAAATATTCTATCTTGTATTCACTTAATCAACACATTCATACATATCCACACACCACATAAGCATTAAAAGTGCAAGGTATATTCAATGTAACAGATGCATAAAACAGAAAGTAAATACACAAAATGGATATGAAACTTCTCTTTATTAATGCTCCAACTGTTACAGACTCGTCTCACCCTGCACACTTAGCTACACGAGTTTGCACACTCAGTTGTGGACTACTAGGTCTCTACACACTCGGCTACAAAGACTTTTCCTACTCTACAACCCAAACTAGACTTTACACTTCAGATACAACTCAATCCTTCATCCTTATCATTGTTGAGTGATCCCTTGATTACTTAGAGCCTCGCTCTATTTATACAATCCCATGTTCCGTGGACCATGGGTAGATCTCTCCAGCTGGAATTACAACAAAAATGAGGGTGGACAACCCTATGACCCTTTTACAAACTGCGTGCTCTGTGCCCACAAAATGTGAAGTCTTTACATTGGGTTTACAACTTTTGACCAAAATCTGGGCTCTAAGTCCCAAAACTTCCCTTGGGGGATCCTGCGCCCAACACTTCACATGTTAATCACCCTTTTTCTCATTTATACAACCTATTTCACCATCATGTTATTTTTCCATGTTTTGTTGAATAATACAATACAATATTCCTTTTTTTGGCTAATTGGGGTGAGCATTGGAGAAGTATTTTAGAACCTATTCTCTTTTTCAGGTGTTACTTGTGGGGACGAGGTTATGGAATGAGTAGGCGTATTGATTGCACATTGTTGTTACACCCTGTATGTTGTTACAGGTTGTTGTTACACATTGTATGCTATTACAGGATGCTATTACGTCACATGATGATACAGATGATCGTTGTTACACCAAGGATGTTGTTACCTAGTGATTATTGTTACATCCCAAATCGTCATTTGATTGAAGGATGTTGTTACACCATAGATGTCAAAGTCGTGGGGTACTATTCCACACAACAACTGTCAGGGGTTATAAATTGTTTATTTAGAAGCAAGAGATCCAAGTGGTTGCGATCTTAACCAATGTATCTGAGAAGAATTTGTAATTATAAATAGGTTATAACTACTTCTATTTTATGATTAGCATGAGAATCGTGAGATTCTCATGATTGATCTATTCTTGATTTCAAGTATGTAATAATTATAAAAGAAACTCGATTTCTCATTTACAGGGACGACAAATAGAAAAGCATTGTTACTCTAATCTTGTAACTCTTAATTAGTTTTAATATTGAAGTCACGACAGTGATGTTGTTACTAATCCTCATCTGATTCTTTAACTAATCTTATGTTTATTCCTGCACCCCAGCTAGGGAGGAAGGGCCCTCCTCTTTAGCAGGGACTGCAGTGGTAGAAGTAGTTGTATAATATTGTTTCTTTTATTATCTTATGATTTTCTGTTGTTGCTGTATAAATTGTAAAATACATACGCTTTAGTTACAAATTATATTATGTCGTTGCACTGGCTTGATTAAAGAAAATGATAGTGATCAGTTGGTGTAGTCATTAGTTTATTGTGTGGCGCACTCCTTCTCTGGTAATTGTGAAGTGTGATTTCATTTATGTGGAGTGTTTTAATTTCTGCATGAATGATTTAATTTCTGCAATTGATTCAACAACATTCTTTATCGTATCTTTTTATTCTTTTCATCTTGCCTATAGTGTATCAGCACAGATAGTGTGAACTCCATTGAAACAACGAGACCTACCTTGGGTTGATAATTAATGGTTGCAATATTGGTCAATTAGGATTGATTAAAACAACACTACATAAAGGTTGGGAACAACTTCTATGGCTGCATTGGAAGTTCCATTTGACATGACCCAACCATGTATTGTTTGGTTTAGGGTAGGATAGGTTGCATTTAGTTAGATGCATTGCATTCCTATTTTGGGTTTCACCTTCCCTTTGTTTTTTAGTTTTATTGGTTCTTTAATAGAGTTGGTTTTGAGCTTCACGATGACATGGCTAATGTTTTGAGAAAGGAAAGTTGTGGTAACACGCAACCCTTGGCTTATCTGTTACCCTCTTTAGTTTTGAGCTTCAAGATGACATGGCTAATGTTTTAAGAAAGGAAAGTTGTGGTAACACGCAACCCTTAGATTATCTATCACACTCTTCTTTCTTTTAGTTTACATGTTTCAAGTCAATGATTTTCCGATGGAAAATATGAACCTTAGCTAGGAAGATGTAAGAAAACCATGATACATGTATCCATTTAGGATTCTCATTCCTGCACTCGGTCCTATTATCAATAGTTTGTCCTTAAACATCTATCTGGGTAGAGTAAGTGATTTGAAATTGATTTCTAGTTAATTCTATGTTAGTTTCATTTCCAGATATAAAATTTTCTTTGCTTTAGTTTGCTTATCCATAATGAGTTTATCCATGAGCATGTGATTGTCAATTCATCTAACTTGGCGAAATTTAGTGTTTTTCATGAACTTAAAAGCATGAATTTAAATGGCTAAACAACAACATATAAAAACACAAAAAGCAAAAATAACAGAGCTCAATACACAATATTTTGTTGAAGGAGTTCACCCCTCCTGGGCTACATCTCCTTGGTCCAACTCCATAATGTGGTCCTTTGTATTAGCTTCAATAGTGATCAAGTTGATATTACATGCATCCGATTCTCTTGGAAACCATTCCAATGAGTTTAAAACATTAAAATATATAATAAATTGCTATTTTTTTACTCAATTTGGCTACCATCTGCTTTGGGAATGACCTCCAACACCTAGTGCCCAGGCTTCAAAAATATTCAAGTGACTAAAAACACCTTTAGATGACCTTGTATGCCTCAGAAACCTACTCCAATGAGTTCCTAGCATTCCAATTAGCCAAAAATGATTATTCATTTTCGAAAGTTCGCTGAGAATTGAGTAAGTTATGGCTCAAACAATTTTTCCTACAAAACCTCCACTAAATCTGGAGAACTTCTAGTAAGTCCACCAAGTTTGGTGGTAGTTCTGAATTTGGTGGCCCTGCCATAATTGCCACCAAATTGATCAACAGATTAATTAAGGCTAATCATGTTTATGTCTCTAATCCCATTTCCGTTGGCTTTTGTTTTCACGTTGATGGTCATATGGAGATGGGGTTGGCCCCGCGGGGTTGGCTCCCTCTTCTCCGTGGTCAGTCAACAAATATGCATTTAATAATGGTTTTCGCGCCCTATTTTCACATTTCATGTCTGGGGCTTGTTGGTAAAGCATAAGAATAGGATGGGGGAGGTCGTGGGTTCTGTTAGGTTCCTATACCAATAGGTGTCATTTTTCATGATTGACATTGATAAGGCCTAATATGTTCAAACCTTTAGCTGGTTGCAAAGGTGTTCCATATTCCAAGAAAAAAAAAATTAAAAAATTAAAAGAGGGTATGCCCTAAAAGAAAAATCAAAGGGCAAAAAGAATGAAATGGTCAAAAAGAAAGAAAATGAACCCCAAATGAAAAGACCAGGAAAGTGTGCTTGTCCAAAATACCACTACTGTTCCATTTTTGAAGAATTTCATTGTTTGTAATTAGTTGACTTTTGTCACAATTGATGGATGGCCTAACAGCTCAATCTTGGCCAGGTCCACATTTAATTTCTTGTCTTAGAAATAGAGAATAAAGTCTGTCCAAACAGTTTAAGCTTGACAGACAAATAGTTAAGTAGAGAAGCAAAGGGTCTCAACAGCTAAATCTGAGCCCTTGGAAGAAATAAGGGCAAACTTAGATAGGATGACAGCTAAAAGAAAATAAGAGAATCATGGTTTTCTAGTTCAAATGCACCCAAGGAAAAAGGAAGAAAAAATGTTAGGTGTAATAGGCTGGGTAGGAAGTTTTGATGTTGTAGAAGCAGGTTTATGAGCAATTTTGTCTTTTCAAAATGATTCATCTCAGGGATATCATAAAGATTCATGGCAATGGTTTGGCTACAAAGAATATGAAGCATGATTAACTTCCCTCACTCTTTTCCCAAAATCACTCACTAACCTCCCTCCAAGGACAATGAGATCTGCTTAGTACTCCTAGTTCACTTCATTTCATGAAAAATACTAAGTGAAACTTTGTTTTTACTTAGGATATCAAAGCCACATTTCTTGTGTAAAATGTTTTTATTCCCTTTTGCTAGGTTTCCAAATTCATAACTTGGATATCTTTCACTCCCCTAAGCCTAAGTTCCACTTTTTGACTCAGTGCTTTGTTTGAATATATTTCTCATTTTAACATGTTAACTTTATTATATAGTTCCTATATAAAATTTCCCCCCCGTACTATATTCATATATAAAAACCCCAACAAAACTTTAATATCCTGACCCTCGGCTAAATATAGCCATATACCAATGTTTATGGGGTTAATGGCTCATCTGGGGCCATTAGTAACCCTGCGCGCGCATACCATGGGATTTATTTAACATTTGGTTAAATAAATAACCAACTCGCCCAACAAACCTAAAACAAATACACTGCAAAACATTACAAAACATTGATTTATGCGGTGGGTCCCCGCGCCGTAGCCTCCACCATTTCCCATTCGCCACCCACCATTGGATCGGGCCTCACCCATCCAACGGCTCCAATCCATATCGGAACCCCTCCGATGGCCGATGATTAGCGCCCGATGAAAAGCAGTATTCCCACTGTACCGTGGGACGTGTGGCGCCCGCCCGATGTCATGGCATCCCCTCCGCCCGAAACAACTTTTGTCCCAAAAGCAGTGTGAGGAATACCATTTACTGCCCCCACCGAACCCCCAATGACATCATTTGATGATGTCACCCCCACGTCACCACTACCACCTCACCTCCATGTCATCTTCCACATCATCCGACATGTCATGCTCCATACCCTGCTACACGACAAAAATTACGTCATGCTAACATCACCCGGGAAAAGCGCCAAAAACCCGCCAAAGTCAATTTTTGTTAAAAAAACCCGTGAAAACGTCATTTTCGCTCATTTTCAATTGTTTTCTCTACACAACTGTTGCATACGAATTACGACGAAGCTGCCTCCAGAGCTCTAGTCCGCCACCCGGCCAGCCTAGTCCGACATCCCACTCTGCAAATTCATCGTCCAAACCTGCAAATTACTCCAGTGCACCATTAAAACAGGTATTTACCTTAGCTTTGTTTCCAAACTCTGTGTTTTTGGTTTTTCTTTGCAAAATTGTACCTGCAAGAGCTAAATTCAAGCCAAAACATTCTAGAATTGCCATATCAAGACCTCTGAGGCTGCTTTATTACCCATTTTTCACCAAAAGCTTGCAAATTTCACTCCTCTCTGTTGATTGTACCCGGTGAGCTAAATTCAAATCGAATCTGGTCTACAATTCCTGGAGAAATACGCCAAAACTGTTTTTGTGTCTGTTTGTGCCGCAAAACCCAAATTCTACTTTGAGAATCACAGAGAATCGAGCAAACACGGAATCCCTTGCGCCCATGGCCCTCAATATTGCATCCCTCAATGCTCCACACAAAGAATTGGAATGGATACCCCTAGCTGATAGGGATTTCTAGATTAAAGACTTAATTGGTCACAAGTCTCATCTCCAAGCCTTCTGTGAAATTAGAAACAGCTACCACAACAAAGCTGATGTCTTCGAGGTTTGGGAGTCCAATATGCCCATGTATTACCTTCCTTCAGTTAATGTTTTCCCTGACCTCATTCTCCAGTGCCATGCCAATTATGAGCCTACTCAAAGAGCAATGATGACCCCTTCTGGAACTATCCTATTCTATATTACCCATGAATCTATAAATGAAATGCTACACTTCAAGCCCACTAAGCCTTTGACTCCTCTTTCCATGGGATTCTTGCTTGATCAAGGTGCCAAACTGCCAAGCTCAGAGATAACCAGAATAGCCCAGCTATTTATGAAGCCAAACTGTCAACCTCAGCAATCTCCTCCTTATCTAGACTCTTGGTTTACCAAAGCAGGAAAATTCCTTCTTGACATGATAGCCTACATCTTGGGATACAAAACTAGTGAATATGTTGATGAAACCTCTCTGGTTCTCTTATCAATATTCACTCCAGGACAACCACATGCTGTCAAATATGATTATGCCACCTTCATTGCTGATAAGATGCATGAGCATTTCATGAGCCTGGACAGGGAGGGAGTTTTCAAATATACATCATACATATATCATCTGTTTCTTTACTATCAAACATATAGTTTTCACATTCCCATTAGAAAACTGGATTCTAAAGGAGAAAGAAGGTCTGTGATATTTTGGACCTCAGTCTTCCACCATGTTTATGAGTCTCCTTACACCTACTATGAATTCATTGACCTATTCATACATCCAGCCTCTTCTTTGTTGATGACAACTCCTCCTGCCAAACTTTCTGGTGAAATGCAAAAAAATTTACAGCTCTCCAAGAACTATAGTATAGGTGACTAGTACTTCTACCAAAATCACACTGTAACCAGAATTTATGGCTGTGAATTGTGCCCCTACAAGCTACCTAGATTTGTGCCTATGATATTGTTTGCCTTAGAGTATTTCAGGCAGTTTATCCATGCAGACATAACCCATTTCTGCAAGGCTAAGAAAAAGGCACAGCTCAAAATAAGAAATCAATTGGGCCCATTTATCTTCAATAAAAGGGAAGCCTGGGAAGAGGCTGATAATATTTTAGGGCACCAACTAAAGCTAAAATAGAGTTTCTATTGGGCACCATATGACCCTGATCATTTTATAAGTTATAGAAAGGTCAAAAATAACCTATCGCCATACATTCATCACAAGATCCCTGAGATTCAACAGTATGCTAATCAACAAGAATGGATAGAAGGCACATTAGTTGAAGAAATTACTGAGGAAGAGAAATTGGAAAGAGCCATGAAAGAGATTGAAAAAATGCTTTACCTGGACTCTTTTGGACAGGTTTCCTTCAAGCTGCCTCAGCACATAGGAGGTGATACATCTTTTGCCGGGACTTCTCAGCAACCCACACAAAAGGCCAGCACTGGGTCAGCTAAAGGCAAGCAGATAATAGATTTAGAGCAGGAAATAATGACAGATGAGCCAGCTATATCAAAAGAACAAGGTCAAGGGAAAGTTCCCCCAGCACAAACCAAGGCACCTGAAATCCCTGCACTTCAAACCCCTCTAAATGAGGAAAGAGGCAAGAAAAGAGACAGAGAGGAAGGCACACCTATTAGTGGGCCAGCAGAATAGCCAGGGGAAAAGAGGCCAAGGTTGAATCCTTACTCTAAAGAGGAAGTCTTGGAACAAACAATAGACAGCCTGAGGGGTGAGGGAATGACTGAAAAGCAAACTTCTCCAATGGCGGGCACATCAACTAGCTCATACCAGCAAGAGATAGAAAGGTAGTATAGTGTGGAAGTCTCATCCACCAGGCCTCAAAGCAAGCAACAAAGCAAGCAAGGTTCAGACATTAAAAGAACATTCACTGAAATAAAGGAAAAAAATGAGCCATAAGAATTCAACTATATAATCACTTGCTGAAAATGGCTCCCACTAATCAACAAAGGTTAATGGCAACATATGACATCCAAGATGGGAAAATGATCCTAAGTCACTTTAAGCCTACAATGCAGTAGCCACAGTCAGCTGCTGATTATATCAGGACCAATCTGGAAGTTTGGGCTAAAGACATCCATCCAATGGACCAGATTGAGTTGCACAAGAAAACCAGAGAAATGGTGTACTCCACCTTGGTATACAAAGCATTATTGGCTCACAAAGTGTAGAATTCATTACACAACACCTCTGCCCAATTAGAGTTGGAAAAGGCTTCTTCATTAGCCAAGGATAACAGGATCAAATCCTTGGAAGAAATTATCATTGAGCTGGGACATGATCCCAAGGATGCCATGGGCATAAAGGCATTGATAAAAAAGAAGGAAGAAGACATTACAGCCCTCAAAAAGCAATTAAAGCTACCGATTACAATGCATCCACAAACCACAGAGGTTGTGCAACAAAAAGAAGAGGAAGACATAATGGATTTGCTAATAAAAATGAATCAAAGACTAAATGAGACAGAGCAGGAATTGGAGAAGGCATTACAGGAAACGTAGGGTGTGTCGACCTCCTAGCCATCTCAAACAGCTCTAACATCTACAACTGCTCCTCCCACTGTCCCAACAATATGTACTTCAGCCACATATACTTCAGCAGCAGCAACAACAACAGCACCAAGTACCCGCATGAGCATAGAAGAGCTAATGAAGGCAATGAAAGAGTTAGAACTCCAAGTGTCAGAGCTAAAAGAGGCTAAAGAGAAATTGGCTAAATTAGAAGTAAGTTATGACAAATCAAAAATGACTGTGGCAGAAAGAACAGGAGAGGTAAAAGCATTGGAAAACAAGGTAAGATCCTTAGAAAAGGGTTTTTCTCTTCACAAACCTCTAGTAGAAATCAAGAAGATATTGTGGGCTAATATTAGGCAATCCATCACTAATCAATGGAGATCATTACAAACAATCCATGAACAAATTGACTTGATAGTAAGAGCCCAAGAGGAGATTCAAAAGGCCAGGACATAATTGGGAAATATGCCCGAACAAGCCAACAGGCTAGTATAATTTTTGAATACCAACACCAGTGAAGAACTAGCAGCACTGGATATCAGGGACAGGACAGGCACCATTTTGACAGTTAAAAAAGTGTTGACCATGAGGAATTTCATACAAAATCTGGAGAGAAAGTGCCAAGAGATGCAAATGGAAATGAATGCTTTTACAGAGAGGTTTGCAATTTTGCAGGAAAAAGGTCTACCCGGTTTATTAACCAATGATCATAAACTAATGACACATAAAAACTATGCTCACAAGGTGAATACATATGTTACAAATCAAATCACAGCCTCATCAAGCACTTCAGAAAAAAGAGCACTCCCATCAAGATAGAGCTTGTATGACACTTTGGAGAATTTGTTTTATATTGAGCATGAAATAAAACATCTCTTTATAGCCCAGCCCAATTTCTTTAGGTATACAGAAGCGGATGAAACACTAATGAAATTGCAAAGACACCAATTGCCAGGATAACAATGGTGGAAAAGCATGCTGGAGATTCTGTAAATGTGTCTTTCATTTTTTTTGACACCTTTATATTGGCAAAACTTAATGCCCGTATCACATGCCATAAAGAAGAAACAGCAGGGAACGAGAATCAAGCTGGAGCAACAGCATATTAAAGACAGTCTAGATACAGTCGAGGAAGCAGAGACAATAGTGCACGGATATCAATAGAAGAAAACTACCAGTCAACTCAAGGAGCTTGAAGGTCAACATATTTGACCAACCGAACAGCTAGCACACCAACATTTACTTATGCATTCATTTCTCCCTGTTTCCAACATCATTTACTTCTCCTGTAAAGTAGATGGACGAAGTTATTGCTTGATATTTTCTCATTCAGATATTTTGTAATCACTTTTTTCTATAAATACCTCCCCAAGTGAAGAATTTGAGGTTGGTTGGTGATAATTTCTCAGACTGCGTTGTAACTCAAAAGATTATTTCAATACAGAAGTTGTTGGAATTCATTGTTGGTGCACTCTCTGAATGTGGAATTGATGCTCTGGGCCCTGCTACAGAATTCTTGAGTCATGTTATGGATCAATAAGACTCTCCTCACCTGTGTTTTACTGTTTATGTGTTTATATACATCATATATGTTTCATGATCTTAATAATAGAGAAGAGGAATAGCCCAGAACTTGTTTGTTTGCACTCTGTGTTCAATCTTTATTATTATTAATGTTTTCTTCAGGATCAACATAAATAGGAATTCTTAACTACTTCTATTTCCTTAGTTCTTAAATATTGATTTAATGCTAAGAAATTTCTAATTGCTTCTTGGTCATAATCATTCACTTTCTTTCTGTCTGCATGTTGAAGGATTCTTAACTGCCCTCCAACCACAGACTCCATCTCGTCTAATTCAGCTTATGAATTGTTCCATGACTGATTACCCTGCTCCGTAGTACCACCCTCTGTCAAAGAAACCACATCCAGCAGTTCGCCCTCATAGACTCCATTAGCCCAATGGACTGAACTTCTCAGACTTGCAGCCCTGTTCTACAGAACACCACCATCCAAAACTCAAAACCAAACCCTTGTACTTCATAACTAGCCTAATATACCTTAAACAAAGCTAAACTTTAATGAGAGAGCCCTCTTTGGATGTAGATTGGCTAGAATCTATGTCTAAAAGGTTGGTCTGTGGTTACCTCGGTTGTATTCCCTCCTTAGAATTTTCCTGGGGAACAACTTGAGTGATAACATGTTCCATTCCTGCACTCCTCCCATCATGTTTTTATTAATACCATAATATATATGCCATTAGAATATAATATGCGCCATTTGAAATGAAATTTGAATTTGGATTCTATATGGAATTTGTAATTAATATATTAAATATATATAATATAATTTATATTTAAATATAATTTAAATATATATAATATAATATATATTTTTATAATAGTATTTAATTAATTATTAAAGAATCAAATTCTCACCTTAGTTAACTAGGCGATTTCCCCTTCTTTGAGCCAAACTGGCGAATCTGAAGATGACACTTGTCATAGTGTCACTGAACTGGAGAATATTCTCTGTACGCTGACTGGGCATCTAGTTAAACCTAGTCAAACTTTGACTTTTTTTTTAAAGCAAAATTACAAAAGCTCTAACTTTTGCATACAATGTCAATTTTTTGAACCATTCATAGCATTGGAATCCTAACAACGAACTCTATCCATTCATTCAGGTCTGAAGCAATTCTGAGTACTTTTATTTTTAGCTAAATATTGATCCCTAGTCATTCCTCCCCACTAGAAGCCTTTCAGACCCCAAAATATCTTGATCACTGATTATGTTGATGAGGTGACTATTACCTCATCCTTCTAGTCTTTACCATTGAAATTTTCCTAATTTCATCATTTGGATATTTTCATAAAAAGTCAAAATTTTCCTTGATTCTGACCATTTATTGTTGTCTTTGACACAGTCATGTTGCAATATTTCTGAATTTTCAGAACAACAATCTAATTGTGTAGAAAACATATTTTTCCTACCTTGGTCAACAATCAAAGGAAACTTGGAATCTTTCTCACCTTGCACTTTGTCGCTATGGCGATTTTTAGCTGCTTTTTCCTTGTACTTGAGTCGACTCTTGCCCAAGTTTCTTCACCATTTTAATGTGCCTTTTGGAAACCAGCAACAAACATTTGTGAAACCCATGCCTTATTTACCAAGATGTTTTTTCCTCTTCTCTTTGACCTTTGCAACTTCTTGCACTGACACCTTGTTTTCAACGCTACTCAACATCAATGTTGGTTGCTGCAAATTTTTTTCACCTTCTTTCAAAGACAACCTGTTATCATCTGAAACAACTCATTACAAATATAGGAATCTTTATGAAAAGTATGATTCAAAACATCTCTTTGTTTTATCATCAACAATGTCAAGTTCTGACTTGCATTCACTAGCCTCTTCATTTTCCCTGCATTAACTAAAGAAATGTTCAATTTCTTGCAATGAGCTCTCAGAATATACTTCAACCCATCTTTAAGCAAATGATATTTGTGCTCATAGCAATAAAACACCGCTTTCTTGTCATACAAATATGGACTTCCAAAGATAATTCGAGAAATGTCAAGTGGAACCACGTCTAACTCGACTTCATCAACAAACTTTGCAGTAATAACAAATCTAAAAATGCATTTCCTTGAAACTTGTAAATTGGCATCCTTAACAATCCAACCCAAAGGGTATGGTCTATGATGTGGTAGGGTTTCAATTTTAAGCTCTTTAACTAAGTCTTCTGAAATCAGGTTTGCTTGTGATCCACCATCAAAGAGTGCATCAATCTCAGTATGATTTGAGATTACTCTGACAGTGAACAACTCTTACCTTTTTTCTTCATTTGGAGTGTTTTTGTGACTATTTGAGGAACTAGTACTTTCAACATGTTGATGCTTCAAACCCATAGCTTTAATTTTTGTCTCATCTCCTGAATCTGACCCTAAGTGTTTTTAAGCTATAGCAACAATTTTTCCCTTCTCTTTGGCTTTCAATCTATCTGGTTCTAATTCTGGATGAAGTTGCAAACATGGTCTTCATCATGACCAGTCTTTGAACAGTTTTTGCATGTGAGTTTTTCCTTCTCTTTTTTGATACTTTCATTCTTCTTTCCCTTCTCTTTTCTCTTACCCTCACTTTCACCTTTCTCCTCTATGTTTTTTTTCCCCTTGCCTCAAGATGTGTGGCTTGCACACATACTTCATCTAAGTTTCTTGGGTTAAACATAAGGATACTATGCTACAAATAGGAATGTAAACCTCCAATATATTTCAAGAGTGTGTCTTGTGAATTCAAGTTTACTTCCAACAATAAATCCCTCTTCCTAAACTCCTGAGTGTAGTCTTGGACATTTTTCCCTTTAAGCTACCTAAAATTATAATAACTCATAATGTATTTTTGCATATAGGCTAAAGGATAAAATTGTATTTTAATTGTAGAAACAAATTCAACCCAAGAAATGAATATCTTACCATGGATTCACATTTCCTCTTAAGTATTTCTTCCCACCTAACTAGTTTAGCTCCTTCTAGCCTCAGTGAAGCCAACTAGATCTTTATGTCGTCTTCTTGAAGGTTCTAAATTTTGCAGTATACCTCCAATTGTCAAATCCAATTGTATAAATTTTTTGCATTCACTTCTCCATTGTACATGCGAAGTTCAAATTTTATGTCCAATTTCAGTAATGGAGTTTTTCATTTTGGGGTTTTAGAATGAGTATGGGCAGTGCTGGTAGTGGAAGATGATGTTGTGTGAGATGGTGAAGATGATGAGGATGGTGGATATGGAGGTGGATTTCCACCATTCCATTTAGAATCCTTCCTTTCATCTTTTTTGTCCTATGAGCTTCCTTCTCCATGTGGAGGTTTAGAACTCTCTCCAACCATTAAGGTGTTCCTATCTTCATAGAGGACTTTAACCACCTCAATCAAAGTATAGAATTTTTTCTTGAATTATTCCTCTTCTGATGAGGGACCTTCATGCTCTCTTTCTCTAGACATAATAATTATGGATTCAGGCTCAGAAATTTGTATTGATTGTACCTCTTCAATCACTTCAGCCTCTTGTGCAATCTGTGCCTCTTCTATCTCAACTGATGGAGATGGAACTTGAGGTGATTCAAGTGCTGCCTTGAGTGGTCATTTGGGTGAGGATGATTCTATCTCAGCCTTCTTCCTTCTTGTCCCAATCTTAGGACTAGCTATCCATAGCTTCCCTTCTCCTCTTTGCAACTTCAACCTTGTAATCATAACAACAATTGCAACTATTAAACCCTTCAAGCAAATAAATCAAGTGACCTTTGCACTGATACCAACTTGATCTAAAATTGATTGCTATTTAATGTTGTGCTAGTATCATTTCCAGATACAAAATTTTCTTTGCTTTGGTTTGCTTATCCATAAAGAGTTTATCCATGAGCATGTGATTGTCAATTCATCTAACTTGGTGAAATTTAGTGTTTTTTCATGAACTTAAAAGAATGAATCTAAATGGATGAACAAAAACATATAAAAACACAACAAGCACAAATAATAGAGCTCAATACACATTTTTTTGTTGAAGGAGTTCACTCCTCCTAGGATACATCTCCTTGGTCCAACTTCATAGTGTGGGCCTTTGTAATAGCTTCAGTAGTGCTCAAATTTCTGTTACATGAATCTTATGCTCTTGGAACCTATTCTAGTGAGTTTAAAACATTCAAGTCTATCAAAAATGACTATTTGTTTACTCAATTTGATTACCAACTGCTCTGGGAATGGCCTCCAACACCTGGTGGCCCTAGGCTTCAAAAATATTCAAGTGACCAGACACACCTGTATATGACCTATTCTACCTCTACAACCTACTCCAATAAGTTCTGAGCATGCCAATTAGCCAAAAATGACTATTCAGTTTCAAAATTTGGCTGATAATTGAGAAAGTTACGGCTCAAATAATTTTTCCTACAAAACCTCTACTAAATCCAAAGAACTGGAAGTTAAGTCTGACAAGTTTGGTGGAAGTTACGGATTTGGTGGCTCCGCCATAATTTCCGCCAACTTAATCAATATATTAATTAAGGCTAATCATGTTTATGGCGCTAATCCTGCTTCTGTTGGCTCTTAGTTTCACGTTGGTGGTCGTATGGAGAGGGGGTTGGCTCCCTCCTCTCTGTTGTCAGTCAACAAATACACATTTAATAATGGTTGTCGCACCCTCCTCTCACATATGGTGTATGCAACTCGTTGGTAAAGCACAAGGATAGGAGGGGGGAGGTCGTGGGTTCCATTCCCACACTCCCCCCATCACGTTTTTATTAATACCATAATATATATGCCATTAGAATATAATATGCACCATTTGAAATGAAATTCAAATTTGGATTATATATGGAATTTGTAATTAATACTTAATTAATATATTAAAATATATAATATATAATATACTATATTATAACATATAATTTAAAAAATTATATAATATAACATAATAAATTTAAGAATAATCTTCGGCGAAAATCACATAGAGATATTTTTGTGGACGCGTTTCGAACCAACCAGTGTGGTTCATCGTCAGGACAAGTTGAATGAGCATATCTTGCTATGCATTATAAATAGATTGGGTAGAATATCCAATGACCAAATTTCCAGATCAGGTAACGGCTAAAATGATAACAGCTAGATAGGAATAGGAGAATAATTAACAATAATAAGAAGTTAAAACTGCTTGACTTACATATGAGCAATAACTCTAAATCTAGGAAGAGTCATATAAATGATATTAATCCTCCCCCTTCCTCTCATATTAATAATAAAGTTACCAATTTATCTAGTTTCTCTTTTTCCCCTCTTGTTTTTGAAGTTTTAAGTAAAGGTCTAAACTTTTCCTTGGCCCCTAAGAAGATCCCTGTGGTTGACATTATTTGTGACATAGAATTTGGGATTCATGGTTTACCTGATAGTATTAAAAACACTATTAGGCAGGATTGTACTGTCATCCTAAGGAAGGCTAAGCCTCCCAAGAGCAACCTTAGTAGGGATGAATTTGAAGCCCTAAAATCCTTAAATCAGAAAAAAGATATTGTTGTTCTGAAAGCTGGCAAAGGTGGGGTTGCTGTCATTCTTTACAAGGAGGACTACCGCAATAAAATGTTAGATCATCTTCATAATAGTGGAAGTTATAAGAAGCTTCCCAAAAACCTGTTGGAGAAGATCTCTAGGACTGTGGCCCTTGCCATCAAATCCAGTAACTCAGTGAGTCCCTTGCACCATAAACTCATTGAGAGAAATCTGATCACCCCTAGAATCTATGGGCTCCCTAAAATTCATAAGGAAGGAGCTCCCCTTAGGCCCATTGTCAACACCATTGGAGGTCTGACCTATCTTCTTGCTAAGTTCCTTGCCTTGAAGCTTAAACCCTTAGTTGGTTGCACAGGGTCCTTCGTTAAAGACACAGCTTCCTTTAATGAGGGGCTCAAGGACATCAAGATGGACTATGGAGACATTCTTGTCATTTTTGATGTTGTTTCCCTCTACACTTGCATCCCTATAAATGAGGCCATGGAAGTGATCAATCGTCCAATTGATCCTAATACCGCTCGGTTAGTTGAGATTTGCCTCACTTCGACCTTTTTCAGTTTTGAAGGTGAGTTCTTTGAGCAAACCTGTGGAGTTGCCATGGGCTCACCCCTATCCCCTGTTGTTGCAAATATTTTTATGGAGGATTTTGAATCCAAGGCTCTGAACTCAACCCGTCTCCTGCCCAAGCTTTGGAAGAGATATGTGGACGACACTAATGTCATCTGGTCTCACGGCCAAGAGGAGTTAGATCTCTTCTTCGATCATCTCAATAATCAATCCTCGGCCATCAAGTTCACTAAGGAACAAGAATTCGATGGTTGCCTCCCATTCCTTGATATTCTTATCTCTAAGAATAAGGATGGTTCCCTCTCCCACCAAGTGTTTCGCAAGAAAACTCATACGGAGCAGTATCATCATGCTAGTTCCCACCATTTCTCAGCCCAGAAATTGGGGGTTCTTAACACCCTGGAGGCTCGTGCCTTAAGGATCTCTAATGAAAGGAGCTTCGAGGACGAGAAGTCCCATCTCCTTAATGTTTTTGTTGAGAACAATTATAGCAGACATTGGGGACAAAAGGCTTTCCTCAAAGTAACTAAGAATTCGTTATCCAGAAGAGAACCTAAGGAACGGATTCCTGGTGTCCATCTTCCATATGTTCAAGGGACCACGGATAGGATTGCGAGGATTCTTAAGAAGCATAATGTCCCCGCAACCTTTAGACCTCTTAACACCATTCATAAGTCCCTTAGATCTGTGAAGGATCCTATTGACCCCAAGGACATGAAAGGTGTTTATATTATTCCTTGTTCTTGTGGGACCCCCTATATCCATGAGACTTGTCGCTCCATTAACCAAAGGATTACTGAGCATGCAACTGACCTCAAGCATATGAGAACCAAGTCTTCCGCTTTAGCAGAGCATGTGGAGAAAACTAATCATCATGTTTGCATTGAAGAAGCTAGTGTGATTGCTAGAGTGTCGCAATTCCATCACCGGAAATTTAGGGAAGCCCTTGAGATTGAAAAAAGGCCGAACAATCTCAATAGAGAAGATGGCTGGAAGATCAGTAGTTGTTGGGTCCCAACCCTCTCCTCCTAGTCGTTTTCTCCCTTAAGTAATCTCTTTTTTTTTTTCTTTTTTTTTTTTTAATACGGTAATTTTTTCTAAGTACTTGAATTGTCTAATATTTATATATTTAAAATCTTTGATATTAATACTTAAAAAGTAAATTTTATTTTATTTTTTATGTATTTATTATATTTTTTTTTAAAATATTGTAAGTTTTCTATACTTGAATTTCTCTAATTATTTATATATTTAAACTTCTTGACTGCTACAATTTAAATTAATTATATTTTATTTTATTTTTTTCATTTTTTAAACTAATATTACTATTTTTTACCCTTAATAAACTATTAATTAATATTGTAATTTCTCTAATATTTTGACTATGAATTTGAAACTAATCCTTTTATTTTAATATATATTCATAAAAATATGTCCTTTTAGCTTATATTTAAAATAGAATTAACTATTTATAGATTATTCTATTTTAACTTATACAACTAACTAA